>JANHZT010001980.1:36388-60428 GCA_032468215.1 Stegonotus admiraltiensis | reverse complement strand
ATTTGTAATAGGAACCAAGCTCTTCTGGTTCTACCAAGGATTTCCTTCTTATAAAAAAACCAATTATAATTGTTTCCTATAGAAAACCCTCTTTCTATATTTCTTCTCTCATTTGTTCCCTTTTCCGAACAGTTATCCATGTCACCCAACCCTGATATTTCACTTATGCCAGCCTTGTCTCTCACTCTCTCTTTTTTCTTCCTTTCTATATTTTCTATCAATACATCAAAATATTTACAATTGGAGTGCGAGATCATTGTACAATAGTATCAATGAACTCACTTCAATAATTTGAATAATTCCTTTCTCATGATTTTCATGTCAAATTTCACTTGTGAAGTTCAGTGTCTGCTTAAGACAGTTTTCCATAGTTTGTAAATATGAATCATAATTAAGTAATGATCCTTTGTTAATTTCATCAGTGGATAACTGCCTCCTGAGAGTTAAAATTTGGAATATTCCTACACTGCACAATTTAAAACAGAGGTGTCAAACTCGATTTCATTGATGGCCATATCAGGGATGTGTTTGACCTTGGGGGACCAGGGTGGGTGTGGCTGGGGTGGGCATGGCCAGCTTGCTGTCACTCATGTTAGGGGTGCCTGTGTCGTTAAGGGTGCCTGTGGTGGCCCGAGTGCTCTGCCAGCAAAAACAGGCTCCTGAGTTCCGTTTTTGCCTGTGTTGGCCTCCTGCAACCCTCTGCCAGCAAAAACGGAGCTCGAGAGAGCCGCATGTGACCCTCATGACCCTCTGCTTTTGGCTGTTACAGCCTCCTGAAACCATCTGCCAGAAAAACCAGAGCTTGGGAGGTCTGTGGCCCCATGGGTCAGATCTAAGCACCCCGCAGGCCTGATCTGGGCCCCCGGCCTTGAATTTGACACCCCTGATTTAAAAGATCTGAACTTTTAAGAACAGCCTGTATCTGTGTCTCACTATACATCTGATATATGAGTTTCCAAGATGCAAACAAGCATGGCTAAGTAATTTTTCCATTAATTTACTTTTTTTATTGTTTCATCCATTTTATTGAATTAGAGTTGCATTGCATTCAACTTGTAATAACAAGATTTCAGAGAATGAGATAAGTTTAATGTAAACTCTATAAGCAGTTCCTGAGAAAGCCAATATTTACAAGTCACCTGAAAATTATCCCCAAAATACATTAGATTCTAGTTAACATAATATTTTTATTTTAAAAGGAAGTAATGTATTTCTTCTCACACTACAGCTTATTAATAATATTTATTAAATAATGTCTACTATGCTTGTTTAAAAAAGCAGTATGTCAAAACATTTTAACGTAATTAGATTGTAAAATTGTAATGAATCTTCCCAATTAAGTGACCATGCTTTTTCTGAATTCCAAATTCTTATGTATAATCTTTTCTGAGCAAAGTGAAAATAATGTAGGCAAATAAATAAATTCACACACACACACACACATACACACAAGCATTTACTTAGTTGAAAATGCAATGATCAGTATAGACTATGGAAAAAATAATTAAAGTCATATTACTTCTCTACTCATCATTAACTCTACTTTGAACTTTAGAAGATATAAATATATCTTCATGTAAAATATAAAAATAAAATTGCCTCCATATGTAGGAAAACCAGCATTCTATAGCTGAAATTGAAGAACAATATTTATATTCATAATTTTAATTATGAACATAAATATTGATTTCACTTTCCTCCTGGATATATACAAAAACAGCCATCTTGTTTTGAAAAACAGTCTGAAGATACATATGTAATTCCACTTCTCTCTCTGATCTGCCATATTAGTCTTACAAAGTTCTCACTGCCATTAAAAGTGCTTCATTTGCCTGTTGACTTTTTTGACAATAATTTTGCTTCAGAGAACAGTTTTCACCAAGGAGCTTAGACAAAGATACTCTGGCCTAGTGTATTTTATTGTCCTAGTAAAAGGACAAGATTGTATATTGCCACTTCCCATATTCCAGACAACCCACAAAGTCAGTGCCACATATTTTGGGGGGTTGAGGAGCGTAGTTGATTACACAAAACTAGGGAGTAGGATAAGCTCCTAAAGGAGTTTGCCCAAAAAGATCAGGCCAGTTTAAATCAAAATGGATTTCATGGTTTATATGGCACTGTCCTCTTGCAGAAGGAAATGATTGCGGCTCTGGCTCCCAATAACTGCTATCTGATCACTGTGCTTACTAGTAGAACAATCTTGTTGCAATACTGTACTACTGCTTTAGCCAAGTCCGGCTGATGTCTTCTATCCAACCTCCTATATTTTCAATGTTCATTAAAACAATATATTTTTTTCCAGCAACAACTTACAGTCCCACTTTTTTCATTGGTTATTTTATTTTTCGAAGGAAGTGGCAAGGCATAGTTCAGTCTCATTGATTTTACACTGCCCACCATTTGTGTTAGCCCTTTCTACCCACATACACACACAACCATTGTCTAAAGACTTGAACCTCAAAGAACAGCTAATTTTCACAGGTTATGCTGCCTATTGCAAAGGTCTGTGTAGTAAATTCCTTCTTGTCTAGAATTGTCTAAGGTACTTTTGGGGATCTCCACTTTATCGTTCAAATGCAAGAGAGATTGGCTAAGATCATTATAACTTTTCTCATTCCCCAGTTTCAGCTGCACACGGAGCTATACTTTCATATTCTGAATGGAAAATTATTTTGTATGTAGAATGACTCTAGGAGAATAAAAATATTCTTCCCTATCTGACAAAACTTGCAAAAATCTGAACTGAATAATAGATGACAATGATGATAGCAATAACAATAACAGAAGCTTTAGAGAGTCACACAAACAATTTTTTAAAAAACTGATTTGCAAGCTGCTCTGGGAGGCTTTTTGGCTAAAGAACGGGGTTAAAATGCTTCATATAAACAAATGTCATAACATTTTTGCCACAAGGCATTTGTTATTTAAATTTAAAATCAATTTTTACTAGAAATTGACAGAAAATACACATTTTTCCTTTCAGTGTTAATATGCACATTTTAGTAATTGAAAATTTCCACTAGGAAATAGAAAAGTTTATTTCACCACTTTCCCCATGAATTAGGCAATGAAAGTTATGCATGGATGTTGCCCAAGAGGCAATTTCAATGCAAAGCAATGCAAAATGCATAACCTAAAGTAGAAAAGCATTGTCCTCCAACTGGGCCGTAGCTCAAAGAGTTTAGAGTGTATTGAATATTGTTTATTTCTAAAAATGCTCCACAGGAGAGATTTAAAAAACAAACCAACAAACCCAAACTGTATTTGTTCCTCAGCCAGACAATATTTTACCTGGAATGCAAAACCTTTCCACTATTGTAAAATATAAGACTTTGGCTTTCACAACGTCCTTATTTGAACAACCGTTAAAATGATGATGTTTTGTTTGTGAATAATTAAGTCAAAGAAAATTGTTTGTAACTGATTACTTTATACAGGGGGCTATTTTTTAGGAGGAAATTGGATACTTAGGAAGCTCTGTGGTATTGGCAATATCTAATCAGAGATCTTCAGTGCATAGCATCATCCACCAAGTAGAGAAGGGTGAACTCTGTTGAGTATCATAGTTTATAGTCCACTGGGAATAAAACCATATCTATTTAAAGCATTTCTCTACTGCTCTTCTGAAAACCACTACCAAGTTTTGAAATAATAAAGCAATATTAAAATAGAATAAAAACCTTCATGTCCAGGTTTATCCTCCATCCCACCTGATTTTTTTTAGTCTAATTTAAAAATAGGCCATTTCTGAGTCACAACAATCATACCTAAGCTCTTAGTTAAATGAGCAATTGCATTTGTATAATATTCTATGTACACTGTATTATACATGTACAATTGCCCATATATTAGCCTGCTTGAGTTCTGTAGTCCAGATAGATGCCAACAATATATGTGGAAAACTGAATAAGATTTGTCATTAGCTATGGAGAATAATATGCAGGCACGTGTACATGGTATCTGCACACATGTACATGGCTTCCAGGAGAAAGTGAGGCTTTAGTTTCTTTGTAAAAGGCAAAGAGAGAGGTTACTGAAACTATTTTTTAGAGCAATATGTGGAACCAACAAAGCTGGGAAACTATTTTCCATATGAGTCCCTGGAGCCTGCAACTCTGGCAGGCAATGGCTTAGTACATTAGTATCTCCTGAAATTCTTCCAACTATTGGGAACTGCTTCATTATTATTTAATAATATTTGGCTTAAATTGGCATATCCCTCGGCTGTGCAAAACCATGTTTTATGAAATAGCATGCTTTCTGACTATTGGAAGTGTGTGTGTGTGCGTGTATGCATGTATATATTTAAATGTGTGCGTGTGTGTTTTATAAACACAAACACATGCACCCTTTCTATCCAAGCCTTACAACATAAGAAATAAAATAAAAGATGAAGTTAAACTATGAACTCAAATTAAATAGAACTAATGATGAGGAATAGATGACACACTGCCATTTTTCACAGCCCTACTCATGAGAGAGAACATATATTTATAATAATAAAAGTTGCCTATTTGGAACAAGGCCAGCCCAGGACATATTGCTGCCTTGGATGCCCAGGATAAAAAGACCAAAACACCTCCCCACCAGCAGTCAACACCCAGATGAGCATAGATTAACATCAAGATTAACATCCGACCAACAGTCAAGAAGTAAACAATACCCCAATCAAGAAACTGCCAAACAAGCTAACAATACACAGTCCAACCAAAGACCCTGCAAAACCACTCCCACCAACATTGACAGGGCAAGCCACTAGAACATAAATTGAGAACAAATTCTTCTCCTTATGGAGGAGAATTGGTAATGAATATCTGCAAGAAAAACAAACTCAGAGGTCACCATGGCCCCCTCTTACATTCTTCAATATACTGTATGCAATTCAATGCAAATAAGGAAAACAAGTGAACCTTAGATTTGTCAATCCTTTGACTGAATTACTCTATTGAATAAATCCTTGTATCTTTCAATTTATATTGTTTTTATTTGTTTCCTAGTACGATTTGATAGTTTATTAGTAACCTCAACTATCACTAAGTGTTGTATCTTTTTATTCTCGATGAATGTATTTTATTCTCCTTATGTACACTGAGAACATGTACACCAAAAACAAATTCCTTGTGTGTCCACAAGGCCAACACTTGACCAATAAAGAATTATATTATGAATCAAAAGGAGTATTTGTGTTAGTAAATCAGGTGGCTTTGAGGCACTTTGTAGCCTTTTGAAATGCATTGTGGATTCAATACCTTTTCTACAGTGATTTACACAATCTGAAGAGTAACCAGAGTATTTTCTGCAATTCCTGAAGTTGTTACCAGTGACATATAAAGTTGTGGTTTTATTTGTGATAGCTCTTTGATATTGCCATGAGTATCTCCCCAATGAGATGTACTGCCTTATAAAACTCTTTTGGGATAGCATAGCTAACTGCTCTGGGGCTTCGTATATTTGCTCAGCTCTCAACTATTTTTCTGTGGCCAATTACATGCTATCAACATGTAATTCGAATATTATACTTCCAAGCTGATTCTGTTATTGCACTTGGGAATTTTTATTAGCTCCCATCACTTTCAATGCTAGCTCAAGAGCATCCTGCTCAGGACTCATTCTTAAGTCAAACCTTGTGTTTAAATTCTGCATGTCCAGGACATTAAAGTCTCTTGATATCAATGAATGGGTTCTCAACTAACACTGGTCTAAATGTTTACTACAAGCATATAAGATGTTGAAAGAAGTTTCCTCTGTATCAATCTCTTTTTCATCAGCTTGCTTAATTCTATAGCATTATATTTGGGCTAAGGCAACTTCAATATATGGATGATACCCTTCACTATATCTCCACTGTTTATCATCTGAGTGATGCTGTGGATAGTAATTGGAGACTATAGAGGTCTGGATAGGGAGCAGCAGTGTTCAACTTAACCCTAGCAAGGCCAAGTAGTTCTGGGTTTTAGGAACCCCTGGTTATGGGGACCTTCCCTCTCTCATTCTGGTGTTATGTAGTGTGGCCCAGGAAAAGAGCCTTTTCTGTGAAGTGCCTGCCCTCTGGAACCTGGAGATCAGATTCATCTCTATCCTGCTTTCCTTTTAAAAGGCCTTAAAGATCACAGTAGGGTCCCTAGAGGAGTAGGAACCCCAGAGTATAGTTATATTAATTATTGTGATAAGTTGGTTCTTTCTCAGCTATTCATTTTGTTATTTATGATATTGTTATATTGTTTTTATTGTTTCTAAGTAATAATCTCTGCCAAGTTTCGTGTATTCGAAGATAGGTAACCATATAAATATCAATGTAAGGAATAATATTCCACTATATTATGTTTCTTCTATTCTTCTGGTAACTACTTCCTGGCCACAAAGCATAATTTGAGTCCTTCACTGAATAGTACGCCACTTCTACCAGATGCAAAGCTTGCTAGCTAGCTCTTCCAGTATTCTTAGCATGCCGTATTATTGAGTGAATAGACAGTAAGGCACAAGAGCAAATCAACAGTCATTCTTCTGAATGACAATTCCAGAAGAGGATGGGCTTTGCCAAAGTGCCATGCCTGTATAGGCACTTCAGCAAAATTAATAAATGGTGGCCCTTCCGAAGAAGTAACAGGTTTAACATAAACTACATCAATCTTTCTGGTATCTAGAAAATCTGAGGATCAGAAGCAATCATGTCACACCCTATCAGGGCAAGGCAAGGCAAGGCAAGGCAACAGTCATTTTTCTGTATGATAACCATTTTTTATTTTCTGAAAAGCAAATAGAAAAGTAAGATCTGACTTTAAAACAATTTTTATATCTATAACTTTTGTCAGTGGCTATGCTGACTTTTTCTATTTCCTCTGCTTTAAAAGGGAGAAAGGGGGAACATTTAAAAAAATTATTATGGTGAAAGCTAGTTGAAGCTTGGCAGGGTAAATTTATTCTAAAAGGCCACCTATCATTCCTGCAGTTTTATTCTGATTTCACTAAAAAATGGAAACAGCTGCAAGCATTTCAATTCTTCCCCATTTGGGGAATTATTTATTTTTTTAAACAGAATTTTGAAATATCATGAATTAAATTGGTTTTTCCTCGATTCACAAGTCCAAATTTCCAATCTAATTGAATCAAGGCTGACTTGTGTACTATATCTTATGAATAATCAGTCTATAGTCAAATAAGTTCAATAAGCATTTCAAAATGGGTCCTTTAACCAATTTTATGTTATCTTTCCTGGTTTAGGTCATACATTCATTCATTTAAAAAAAAAAGAAACGAAGAAGTCCGGAACTTATTTATTCTTTCCTAATCTTTGTGTAAAGCTTAGGAAAGGTTTTACACTAAAACTTTCACTTTAATGGGAAGTTTTGCTTGATAAAATGTCCACATATCAGTGTATATTTTCCTGTCCCATTTTTTATTTAATAAGGCCCTGGTCTCCAAATGAGTAAACTGCATTCTTTTATGAGATTAAACATGCTGGAATGTATCACAGTTTTGTTTTCTAATTAAAAGACACTATTGGGACACACAGAACAGCAAGGGGCCTCGGCCGATTGGAGGAAAGAGTGATTTCTCCATTGAAAATAAATGCCCCAGCTGCTCTACAGGCAACAAAATGGCAAGAAGAGGGATAGGAAAGAAGCGTTCTCACAGATGGGACCACACCACATGGTCAGTGGAAGTAGCCCATTTTACTTCACAATAACTAACTCAATTATTTTGCATCAATATTTGAAGCCCTTGTGCTACCATGCCTTAGAAATAGTATCTGAGAAGCCAGGCTACTAATACCATAAGGGTAGTATAACAGAGTATTATATTACACGGCATTGGATCTACTACTAGAATCTATCCATGAAAAATATTGCCAGCAATTTGGAATGATAGGTTACTCTTTCTTTTCCTATTTTGTGCCATCTAGAATTAAACATTGTTATAGGGAATTGATCCTTAATCAGTATATCTATGAAATTTGGATACAGCAGTCTGAAGATTCTTTTCATTTGATCCTTTCTTTCCCTTTATCCCTGAATACTGGAAAATAGTGATTATTTCTTACCAAAACCTAAGATTAGATATTTATGGGATAGTATTTCCATTAGAAAAAATAGGTACAAAACACAGTTGAAGTCTTCTCAAACTATGAAACCAAGGGCAAAACTATTGAATATAGTGAAGCTGTGTTCACAGAGTAAGATCAAGAATTGCTGTTTTATTTTTTATGCCTGCTGACAATATTCTGTGGTATTATGAAAACTACTGTGGTTCTTTACACGCATGGCTTCAAATGTTCTAAACAAGGAGGGAAACAGGAAGTTGAAGTAGACTATGTTCCTTCCTCTCCAGCTTGCTTGAAATGTTTAAAGTTAAGAATGTATGTTTTCGTTTCCAAAGTTGGAGTTCTTCAGATATGTTGAATCTATAACTTCCAGAATTCTAGGAGTGACCACACACCAGTAATAATTCTGGACCTTGTACTTCTGAGCTACCTGGAAGGTACCAGTTTGGAGAAGGCTGCTCTCTCTAAGCAGAAACACATAACATAAAATTAAAAAAAAAACACCTGTGAAACCAACTAGCTCTGCTAAAGAATTTCTGCATTTCCTTTATGCTCTGGACTGCATCTTCTTTCCTTCCTTCTCTTCATTCTTACTACAACCTCACTTCTCTGCAATCAATCCATATGCTACCAAAATTCTCACAACTGAGAATTTGTTTGATTCTTTGTAATTTTCAACTGAGCAAAAATTGGAAAGTATAGGGAAGTAATTATTAAACAAAGATAAGTCAAATAGATTAATTTACAGAATGCTGAGGCCCAGACTTCTGTGGGAATGAGATTTGGGAAAGCTGTGGTTGCTTCAGCACCACCATGCCTTCCCTGATTACACTTCCCAGAAACTTACAGGTTGCATGACACAAGGGAAGAGAGAAGGGGCGTAGGCCCACCTTCTTTCTTACCTCCCTCTAAGGCAGGGTTGTCAAACTCAGGTTGTCATGGTGGCATCACATGATGTATCAGGACTTTTTTCCCCTTCGCCAAACCAGGCATGGGTGTGGCCAGTGTGTGACACTTCCGGCTGTGAGCCGAGAGTTCAACAGCCCTGCTCTAAGGTACTTAATCCAATAAGATAGCAGCAAGGCCCAACAAGTGAGCTGTGATTGACTGCTATCCGATCTCATATCAGTTATGATCTAGATTTTACATTAACTGTAATAACTTGCATTTCTTGCTACAATTCTCCTAACTAGGCAATTGAACCCATATAGTGTGATTCCCCTTTTCCTTCAGAGTTGTTTACACAAGCCTTGTTGTTTTGCTGTCTGCCAGACATTCTTCATGATTGATAAAAATGCCTGCATTCCTGAATTTGGTTCTGGAATTTCCCACTTTTTCACTGAATATTGCACAATGAGCTGTTGTAATTTATGCTTTATCCTCCAGTTTGTTTTGCATTAAAATGAAACAAAGAAACTTATTGGCCTTTTTTCAGTATTCCTTTTTATTGTTGCCACAGCATGTTCTTTTTTTGTAAATAATGAAATGTATAAAATGTATTTATCTTATTTACCATAAGATATTAAAGAAGACAAATGCCATTCTCTATAAACCAACCATAAAGAAGGCACTGTTCTAATTTACTTTCAAAATCACTTCAAAAGGCACATTTTGAACATTTGTTTTGTCATCTCTGTTATTTTTTTTTAAAACCAGGTGATTATTTTAGAAAGTTATTGTACTAAATAGGAAATCAACCTTTTGAGCAAAAGAATTTAGTTCAAAAATTGGTGGTCACCTATCTGAAACAGTAATGTTTACATTTAATATGCAGTTATTAAATATTTGACCTCATCAGTCAAGAATGCATTGCTACTCATACACTAAATGCATATACTCTTACCGCTAGTCATAATGGAAACCAACTACAATATTTAAAATATATCTAATGTGTAACATATTGTAACATAATCCGTAATAGAAATTGGATTGCTAATCTCATTTGCTTGGAAATAATTTTCATTTACTTCAGTTGAATTCCCTCTCAATAAATGTCCTTCTAATAAATTCTCTACCATACCTTGACTAAATTAGCTCAGCTTTTAAAAACAAGTTTTTAAAAGATAATTTTTAGCACATGTTGGCTCCAAACAATGTAAACTTGGCAAGTTTCCCATTATGGATGCAAGTATAAAGCTGAAATCTTCTCACAGTTTCACTTGATACCCTTTCCATTGCTTCCCTCGTCCTTGTTGTGTCTTCATGATCCAATTATGAATAATGTATAACTAGAGTGGGAATCTCATGTTTGTCCTTTTTATTTTGTGTCTTATAAGATATATTAAAACACCCCAGTGGGTGGCAAGCTGACTAAAATACAATAGTCTCATATCCAATGCTATATGATGAATAATTCCTGTGCATTAATTTTAATTTCTCGAATACTTCTAAAGAAATTCACTAGGAAGATTATCCCCATCTCTGCATTTCTAAATTTACAACTCTTGGGGGAACAACTAAATATTTGTTTCAAGAGCTTAATTCCAAGCATCATTTTGACCACTTATCAAAATTGTGACCCAACAACTTTGTTCAGTCATTTTTACAATATTATTTAGTTGGCTCCTGTTATTGTTTACTCTGCGACATCCTCGCTGATGCACCTCAGGCTACAGGCATGAAGAAGCATCACTTAAAAAGTAATTTAGCAAATAAGGAAGGTTTCCCATCGGTGCAAATAAAAGGAAAAGTTGTAGTAAATAGATAATGTAAGCAAGAGGTGCCTTGGGGGAACCCAAAGACTGTCTTCTTTCAAACCCACAATAAGGAGGTCCTGAGGCAGCAGGAGCTGACATTGTTTAGAAATGCTCCCTTATGGCGCTCTCATTAATTAACTGCTCTGTTTGTTGATTCTAGGTTGATTCAGTTTGTTCTCGGGAGAGCATTTTTGGAAACTCAGTAATGCCTTGATGCAGAATTTCATCTTCAGGCCCAACATTCTCATGATGTTGCTTTACTAGGGTCACAGAGACAATGAAGTGAAAAGGAGAATTTGTGGGGTAAAAAATGATAATCAAAATATTTTAAAATTCAGATGTAATTTTTGAAGAGTCTCCCCACAGAGCTTGAACGTTACCTGAAGCAAAGTTTGACTGACAGACAGGATGTAACAGAGAGCCAGACAAAAGGCATGCATAACCAATAGGAAAGTATTTGCTTCTAATGATTTGAGAAAGTATTTAATTAAGTTGTTTGCCAATTAATACTTCACTGTTAATGATTCATAAATATTTTAAATGGGTTGCACAAACTTTTACTTCTTATGGAAGCAATTATTACAGACTTTTAAGATCACATGGGATTTTAGATTCCTTTTTGCCATTGTTACAAACAAATAAATTAACTATTTTTGCTACCTTTGTTTAGATATAAAACTAGAGTGTTCATAGTGTAACTGAAAGCTAAAACAGTGCATCACTACATAAAATATTGTTCAGTTGTGCACTAATTCTAATAATATTTTGCTAATATTATATGTATATCTGGAGAAGCACAGGCGGGTGATCTGAGAAAGGTGTAACATTGTAAAACAAAGATTTTGCCTCCTGAACACCATTAAGTGTATCTTATAGATTTTTGACTGCTAATCATGAAAATAACTTGTAATTTAACCTATCACATACTGTTTTATGTTTTTGTGATTTCTTCTTTTATATATTTTAAATTTCTTTGCAAATGTTGACACCTCATTTTTTCTACTGAGAATGATAGTTTCTTCACAGCTTCACCTACTAGAATGAAATCGCTTTATTGATTCATCAGTGTTCAACCTCAAGGCTGTTACAAAATGGCACCCTTCAGTACGTGTTGGCTATGCTGCACACATGAAAGAAAAATACAAAAAACATGGAATTGTTACTGAAGCATATCCAGTACACCATGTACAACTGGAATATCTAGGGAGATCTAAAAGCAATGGCTGTGTTGCTTGGTATTCTGGTTGGATGTACAAGCTACTGTTGTTACATATGCAAATTGCACAGCCATGCAAGACAGTCACATTACATTAAAAAGAAATGGCCACTGGTTCCAGGACAGAACATCTAGGTGCAGTCAGTGACAAACCTGGTGAAAGGTTTCACCAGGACATTGCCACAATGGGAAACCGATATCAGATCAACTAGAATCCATCAATGTTGGCTGACTATTGTTGGAGCATGCAAAAAGATGCATTGGACACTGAGTACAAATGAAAATCAGCAGCAAAACACAGTTAGCCCTGTTAAATTCATGCAACGTGTTGGAAATATTATCAATTAAATTATAGTTGCTAGACATTAACTTAACAATTCTCAAGATTCCTACATGATACAGTCATCCTGAAATTATAATTGTGTTCAATTTGAAGGGATATATCATAATCACCAGAAGTTTTTCAGGAAGCAGAACTTGTGGGAGGGAAATTGATAATTGTAATTACACTGTAATCTAATGTAATATTGATCGTTTAACAAATGGTGTTTAATTTAAATTTTGATAAGGAAATCGCTTATTACAGTGAAGACTTTCATTAATATTTATTACATAGAAATTCATGACTTATTTCATAGTCTTCCTAATGCACATATTTCAATGGATATCAAGGAGACATATTTAAGAAAATGACCATCATTTTTTACCATTGAAGCTGCAATATTAGTGCCTTTGGGTGCTTTATTCTCTGACCTGCTTTTGAGCTGGGAGGAACTACAGAGCGATCTGTTTTTCTTACCCCTGTCAATAAGATTTCTGTCAGCAGGCAGACAAGTAGGTTTGTTATGTTAAGCAAGGCCTGTTGGAATCTGGGTTATTTCTTAGCATTGTCATTCTCTACCCCGTCCCAATGATTTTGGTAGTAAAAAACAATTCCTGGGTCTATAAACTGCTAGGAGCCTTAGAAACTGTCAGCATACAAATACATATGACAACTAATGTAATCATGAATATTTTTGATGGCAACTGCATTGCACTGCACTTCACTTTCAGAAAGAGACAATTCAAATCCAAATTAAATGTTACCATGAGGCAGCTTGTGTATTACCATGAGGCTGGTGCCAAAGTCCTGTAAAGAGGTGGTATGAGAGTCCATATGGGACAAATGATAAAATACCTGTGATAATATCATGGAAATTACCTGACAAGCTTTACCTTACATTACCTGACATGCTTAAGATAATTGTGTGATTTTATTGCCGTGTGCATGTCAGCGTTTTAACATAATTGTGCTTTGCTGAAAATGCTATTGGATGGTGATATGGATTTTTTACACAGATAGAAAAAACCCTGTTTCTACATAAATAAATACAGTATAATATAAATACAGCTCCATTTATATTTACCCCATAATCTGTCTGTGTACTTATTTTCCCCAACCTAGATTATTTCTAACTATTGGGTTGTTCATGGATAAAGAAATCTCTAGCGATCTAATTCCAGGGTAGCTGTGACATCTCCCTAATGCAACTTAAATCTTACCACCCTCCCATTTTTTGATATTCAGTTGCAATTTATTTTCAACACACGGATCTATTTCCTTCAGGGCACCTTTTCTTTGCAGGATTTTTTTTCCCTATTAAATTCCTTGCCAAAGACAATATCCTTAATTACATGCAACATTACACACACACACACACACACACACACACACGTATATACATTTACTGCACATGCCACATGTTTTTCAGCTCATCTTACCTCACAATGGCATTACTATCCGCTTATAAAACAAAAACATCCTACAAGACTTATCTCTGCGCACAACTATCTTTAACCACCTGGATTCTTGCAAATTTTCCTATATTTTATAATGAAAAACAGCATGAAATTAATACTACCATATTGTAAATAATTTGAAGAAGGAGAATTTGTCCTGGAAATTTCTTTCAAAATAGAAGTTATGTTTTGTCAACATGAGTCAAAAGTGATGTTCTTATTCTTTTATATGCTCTTTGACTTCTCTGCTTCTCCCTTTCAATCCAAAAGGAAAACCTTGTGAACAACTTCCACTGGGCTTTTTCAGATTGGGAAATGTGCTCAGAGTGGTTAAGTGGAAAAAATGTCTCAGAAATATCACAATATCAGCAGTAGTATACTTCAGCCCTGCTGATGACAAAGTACACTCAAAACCACAGCTGGATAAAGTTGGAAGAAAGTCTGACGGGTACGGCAGCAATCCAGAAGCCTTTTTCTTAAGGGAAGATTAAATTAGAGAAGTTGCAAGGCAGATGCTACCACAGCACTGAAGTGCAAAGAGCTTCCTCCAAGTTAGTGAGATGAGGGCAGTTGTAATCACCACCTGTATGGTAGAGCCAAAGTATGTGATGTTCAAGGAACATATACACCCTACCCCCAAATGCTATTGGGGAGCAAAAATATGTTCTGCACATTCACCTGGTCTTAGAGAAAAAAAAGTGATGAGTAAAGTATGGCTCCTTTGCTATCCTTTGAGCAATGCCTATCCCAGACATTCTGGAAATGTCCTTACAGGCTTGGTGCCCTGCAACTCAAAGTGCACAGCTGGTGCAGACTCCGAATGGGAAACAGCTGCTCTCAGAGGTATGCTGCCCTTAGGAGCACACATTCTACTCCGAGATATGTTGCAAAGTTCCTGCTGATTGAACCAGAAATAACTTTCCCTCTACAGCTGCCAGCCAGATCTTCAGGCACTCCATAGCTGGCTCACACAGAGAGCTTTCCCTTTCCCTTTCCCTTTCCCTTTCCCTTTCCCTTTCCCTTTCCCTTTCCCTTTCTCTTTCTTTTCTTTCCAAAAGGCAGTCCAAAGAGATAGTAGAAATATACTTCCCTGAGGGAAGATTGGGTTTAAAACTCTTTCCCTGTAGCAAAAAATCACTGCACAATCAAGGAAATAAGAAGGTCATTTTTTCATACAATTACTGTTTCTTTAAAACAAAGTCAGTGTGAAAACACCAAATGCATATAATTTGTGCCTCACACAGAGACACAGAGGCAAGTGGAAAATCCAATATTATTTGGATATACACTAGAACTTCTTGATTATGGTGACATTTTCATAACTTTCAACACCCATATGAATGTAGCAGGTAAGGTGAAGGTGAAAACAATGATACAAGGAGGTTGGAGATTCAAGAAGACATGAAGAAGAGTCAGGCTTTCTTAATATCAAGGGATAATTTGGCTACCCTTAATTTAATGGTTCTAGCTAAATGTATTTCCTGACCAAACAGTCTGCTAAAGGATGGGAGCCTAAAGGTACAATACTTTGCTTTGCAATTGTGTTTAACTAAGGAGGAGTTAACAATCGTACCATGATCAGTTTGGGCTAGAACCACTCCTGTTGCAGGATGTCCTCTTTCTCACCTATGGTTCTGGCCCTGTGCACCAACCACTCATCAAAAAAATTGTGACAAACAGAAAGCGATTACAAAAGTGGGCATGCATTTAACAACCATCCAAAGAAGGAGGACTGAGTGGGGACTAGCTGTGTGACTGAGCTATCAGGCAAAACTTTTATGCAACTGATTTATTACTAGGTCTCTCCAGATCCAACTTGATTAAATTTTAACTGGAGATTCAAGATTTGAAGAGGGTATTGACTTTGTGAGTTGAAATTTGAGGGTAAACTGGATTCAAGCTCCTTCAAAATTCACTTTGAACCAGTGGTGAAATTCAAATTTTTTTACTACCAGTTCTGTGTACGTGGCTTGGTGGGCATGGTGTGGCTTGGTGGGCATGGTTTGGTGGGCATGGCAGGGGAAGGATATTGCAAAATCTCCATTCCCACCCCATTCCAGAGGAAGGATACTCCAAAATCTCCATTCCCCACCCCACTCCAGAGGAAAGATACTCCAAAATCCCCATTCCCTCCCCACTCTGGGGCCAGCCAGAGGTGGTATTTGCTGGTTCTCTGAACTACTCAAAATTTCCGCTACCAGTTCTCCAAACTGCTCAAAATTTCCGCTACCTGTTCTCCAGAACCTGTCAGAACCTGCTGGATTTCACCCCTGCTTTGAACTTTTGTGTATCCTTTATCACAAATTTATCATTTTTCTCCATCTCTTCTTATTTCAACTTCTGCCATATTATTTTCTTTCCATCATTTTTTATCACAAAAGAGATAAATATTGGAAAAAACGGGAAGATTAAGATATATTATAATGATGATTTTGATTATGTATAAGATGTGACCAGGTCAACACTCTGTTCATAAAATATGTATGATGAAAGGAAAAAAAATTGAATAAAACTTGTCTATATAAAGATTTCGCTTTGAACAAAAGATTCATCCATAAAGTAAAATGGGTATGCTTAAAAAGGTAGGCAGCTGCTTCACTTTTCTTTCTTTCTTTTTGGCAGAATGGGATGATAGACTCTTTATACAATTAGATATTTAACCTGCCAAGTTTCACTTGGAAGTATCTAAGGAGTTCACTGAAGTAATTTTTAAATGCTTGTCTTATGACAAAGATAGCTTGGGTGATGAAAAATCAGCTTAATAACCTCCAAATTGTTCACAAAATAATCCTAAACTGTCCTGAGCTAATACTTCAACTTTAAGTCCCCCCCCCCCAATTATTTTAAAAGTAAGTTTCTTCTTTTCCATTTCCTTTTCTGGATATCAGTTTTGGCATGATCTTAAAAATGGCCATTGATAATGCTTGAATGTGTAGTGTTTTGTTGTCCCTAAGCCATGGTGGCACAGTGGTTAGAATGCAGTATTGCAGGCTAATTCTCTCAACTGCCAACAGTTTGATTCTCCTCGGCTCAAGGTTCCCTCAGCCTTCCATCCTTCCAAGGTTGGTAAAATGAGGACCCAGATTATTAGGGGCAATGTGCTGACTCTGTAAATCACTTAGAGAGGGCTGTAAAGCACTGTGAAGTGGTGTATAAGTCTAAATGCTATTGCTATTTTTATCACTAAATTATCTGATAAAATCTTTTGGACAGGATTGACTTCCCCATTTTGGATGGTGTAGTACTTCTGCCTCTGATCATTATGGGTTGCCAAGAGCATTGGCATAGCTGGTTGGAAAGTTTTGTCCTTCCTAGGAGGAACTCAGTTAACATTGGTGGGACTTAACTGTGCCCAGTGTGTAGCTTCCTGCAATATTCTACCTTAGCTAGTTAGCACTGATAGAAATCAAGATGACACAGTAAGATACAGTGAACAGAAATAGGCAAACTATAAAGAAAGAGGCTAGGACCGATTACTCCCATATCATAATGCTTGATTAGCACTTGTAAGCACCATTCACTGATTATCATGGGATTTAAGGCTGCCCAATTGTGTGGAACATCAAAGGTTGACACAAGAGTAAAAGCAGGATTGTTCTACTTTAAGTGATGAAATTTTAGATGAATGCTTAGTAGTGTTGGCAAGAGCAGTTTTAGAAGTATGCATTCTATTATCTAAAGGGAATACAAAATTAAGGCCAGTGTAAAGATGCTGGCAGCTAGGAATGAATGAAGGTTCAAGTACTATCTCACTATCCCAAAAGGGCAATGATAGGCACATAGATTAATAATGTTATAAATCTCACAGGATGGCTACTCAAGGCAATGTGAGAAAGTCTACCACATTATTAGCTTCCCACCCCATCCTATGTTCTCTAATTTATAATATTGTACAGTACTGCATATGCTACAAACTCAGAGACAATAGAAAAAAGTCAAATCTATGAAGAACTTTTAAGTGACTTAATTTACAGAAAGTTCTCAACTTACAACCATAGCTGAGTCCAGAATTTCCATTGCTAAGCAAGGTGTTGTTAAGTGAGTTGTGCCTGACTTTTGATCTTTTGTGCCAGTTAAGCAATTCACTGCAGTTGTTAAGTGAATCATGCAGTCATTGAGCGAATCCAACGTCTCCTATTGACTTTGCTTTTGGAAGCAACTGGGGAGATCATAAATAGCAATAACCTAATTTTGTGATGCTGCAAGCAGTATAAATTCATGCCAGTTGCCGAATGTAGAATTTTTATCATATGACCATGGGAATGCTACAAGTGTCATTTTTTTCATTGCTGTTATAACTTTGAATGGATGCTAAATGAATGGTTGCAAATCAAGGACTACCCGTAGCAATTATAGGTAAATTCCTTGGTGATCTGTTTCAATGAGGTTATTTAGTCAAAGCTTCTGTGAGTTAGATATACTGTATACACTTTTAAATACAGTATATTCAATTCTACAAAGGTGGAATGGAATGAAGATGTCAAGTTTCTTGACAACTTAATTTTACAAGTTAAGATAAGCTAAAATCATCCTGTTATAACCATACTTAGAGTAGCATGCGTGGTGGATAAACTAGGTTTGAAATAATATGGCTAAAATGGATTAGCATTGTCCTTATTGTTAGTGAATGCAGTATGCAGTATATGGCAAAGCTATAACTCATGCTGATAAGCAAGCGTACCATCTTTATCTTTATGTGAAAACCAAGATAGAGCAAATCTAGTAATGAATGAATAAAATTGAAGAAATTAACCCAAGTACATATGTTGCTTGATTATTAGCATAGGCATCACTTCCAAACCAAAATAATCCAAAATCCTGAAACAAATGTCATGTTGTAACACTACAACACAAATGCCACCTTTTCCTATGCATGTTGTAACCTCACATACAAGTTTTAAAGGATAGAGTTTGCATCACAATGTCACGACATCTATTGGCTCACTTGTCTCAACCTTCCTAGACTTCTATGATTGGGGAAAAAAGAGAAAAAAGAAAGATGCAATACAGCTGAATAAATATATCCAATTTTGCAAAATTATGAAAACTATATGTGAATGGAATTAAAGGTATAGGGGTAATTATGAATGGCACCATTAAAATACCTGCCCAAAAGTATGTCTTGATGCCATCTAGACTGTTGTAGGTGTATATGACGATGGGAATCTGAATGTTTGTGGTAATTTCATGTTAGGCTCCAGTAGAACTTGTGATGAGTCTTTTAGAAAGATTATATATCATTCTGAATCACTATGATCCAATAGGAAAAAACCTTCTGGGTGACATAAATGGATTTTGGCAATAAGATAAGAGAGAACAGAAAAAGCAATGGGACCCAAAAATGAATGACAATGGGTTGATATTGAGGAAAAGTTTAACATCTATTTGGGGTACACTTTGTGGTCAAACAGCAAGACTTTCCATCCCCAGCTACCCCTGTATTCAAAAAGCATCAACCAGCTGAGAGTTACGTCCATAATTTAAAAAGAAGCAAGAATAAAAGCAAAAGTCATGCCAATTCCATACACAGTGTAGAATGTAAGAGAGAATACGGAAATTAAGTCTGGGCCCATCTTTTGTTCTGATCTGTTATGCTCTGTATTAAGATTGTCCTCTTTTAATGGGTTTCGAAAGAATTCCTTGCATAATGGCACTTTAGTCATTATGTTAACGTCAACAAACAAGGCAGATTAATGTTTCAAATCCTGAGCTGTCTGGCGGATGGCTTATTAGAATTACAGGCAGATCTTCATTAGAATGAATGGCATCTGATTTTCCCAGCTCGCCACAACAGGGGCACCCTCTTGCCTGAGTGTCACCCTGCCGATGACAACGTTGGCCATTATGAATGACACTCCACAATTCGTTACTTCCTGCCTCAAATTGTAGTTAATCTTCCATCCAAACTGTACACATGTGCAGCTTTAAGTGGGCTATTGCAGCAAGTACCCAGTAATGCTGCAAGCACATGGAGACTGACAGAAGGTAAATTGCTTGTCAGGAGTCTGTATTTCAATTCACAGCATATTCCAAACACGTCGCAGCAAAAGCTCTCCACAACAGCTGCTTTCATTGCTAACTATTTTTGATGTAAATGTCAATAAAGCTCCAGGCTCTTTCATATTTGGGGCCAAGACTGTCCATCTTTCCCTATGCGGGCTGGCAGGTTGAGTTCCATTTATCTACTCTTAGGAGCATGTCTTGTAATAATGATTGTCTCCAGAGACTGTTTAGGGTGATTGAAAGCAGTGATTGGGACAATAGGCTGCTGGATTTCATTGCTGGAGTGGGCTGACAGGTGACTGCTTTTATATCCTTTCATCTGGTGGAGAAGGACTTTTTTTTAAATAGAAAAGTGCCACATGTTTATAGCTGATCAACAGACAGATACAGATTGCTACCCTTAGGGCACCTGTCCTACAGTTCTCTTTACAATTATTTGAAATTCACTTATATTGTCACAGCAAAGTCCAGAGGTTTTTTTTTTAAGAGTGATACTTTTTCAAGGAGATCATTAGAAAATGGGAATCAAAGAATATCCACATTGCAATATATGTATTATGGTACTTAATCATGGTAAATTACAAAGCTTACACGTGTCTCAGTAATCAATTTTTTGCATTAATACTCCTATTACAGTCCTCCTTTTGTGACAATTAAGGAAGTCTGCACACTAACAATCCACAACTGCAATTCAAAAGCCATTGGAACAACATCAAATGTTGTCCCTTGTATTAAGTTTATTTATCTCATTTACAGCCCATCCTTCAAAGTTTCCATTTCAAGTGGTTTAGTAAGAGGGATAACTCTTTCTCTTGTTGAGGTCTACATAACCTACTGAGTAAATTATTGTCCCTCTAATCCCGGATGGTGGTGAGAAGGGCTCAGACAAGTAAAAGGTGGAGCTAACACTTTTCTTCTACTTTCTGTATTTCTGACATTTTCTTCTTTCTTTCTATGAACAACAGGTTGACCAGGAAGATGATGGATATAATAGGCAGAAGAAATAACATTGAAAAAGAAGAGCATGTGGCACTACCAAGACAATAGTCAGATAAAAGAAATTTGAGGGTGGGCTAGAAATGCAACCTAAGAAAAAGTCTCGGAAAAGATTCTTCTCAATTCTTGGGAAGGTAAAGGGAGAAAAAAAGTATAATCAGATCTGAAAGATTCTGTTACCATAACCCTATCATAAAAATAGTATTGGCATATGTGACTCTGGTTTCTTCATCTGGTCAATTTTGTAGGGTTGACAATAGCTAATTAGCTTCTGAAAGGAGGATAATGGCCTATATTGAACAATGGATTAAAATTGCCAAGAACTGCTATTATGAGATGGGCACTAACCCAATAAACAACCTATAGGTCATATAGCATGTGATGAATTTCCATAACAAGAAAGAAAATGAAACACTTTTATACGGCAGCTTTCTGCAGCTGGGAGCCTTATGATGATAACAACTGTTATTCTCAGGTGCCATGGTCAACAACCATTCAGGCTAAGAACTTGAGCTTGGCTTGGAGATACTAGTAGGGAAGTGTAACTATCATATACTCTTAACTGAAGATTGGTACACTCCTAATTGGGATGGCTGTCCTCTTCCACCGAGCATGCAGCTTTGGAAGGGATGCAAATGGAGTGGTGAGGGAAAAAGGAGAAACTGACTAGCCAGTCAGGTTAACTGAATCAACCCTAGTGATCAATAGGGTGACAGATGTCACAGCCAGGTCACCCTCACATCCAGACTAAGAATTTAGAGACCACTTCCCTAAGATATATAGAAGAGAACAGGCTTCTGTAGGGACGATATTCAAAATTCAATATTAGTATTTATTTTACATGATGAATTTTACACACATCCTGTGAGAAATACTAACATCAGCCTCATCCTATGGCTCCCCATTCACAGGATAGATAAGCTTTGCATGCTATATATCTACTCTTGGCTTCTTTTGTTTATATGAAGTTATGATGTAGTTTAGTTTTCTGCTTGTAAATAAATCTTCTGATTTCAGTGATAGGTAAAAAGATTTGCAGTTTTAAATTGATTTTTAGAAAAAAAAAGTTTCAAAATTATTTTAGAAAAAAAAAGTTCCAAAAAGCCTATGAGTAGCTATAGGTTATCTCATTTCCCAAGACCCTTTGCTTACCCCTATATAGGAAGCTTATGCTGAGAAGGCTATCAATTAGAATTCTAGAAACAATATGGCAAATGGTAAGAAATTACTCACTCCGAACCAGCATCTGGCTCATTGGCAGACCCCAAAGGCAGTTGTGTTGGCACCTTTGAAATTCCCAATGAGTCTGTGCAGTTGCCTATGGTAACACTGCAGATGGGATCTGTCCTTTTTTTCCCTCTCTCTCTCTCTCTCTCTCTCTCCCCTGCTTACTATGTTCCCCTCCATTCACTTTCATTTCTCCACAAGGCTTAGGCACATTCAGTCAGTATTCCCATTTTACATAATGTTGTAGAATCCTCCAATATAAAAAAGAAAGACAATTTTAGAAGGCTCTTTAACTGTTCTTCATAAACAAGAAAAAAGAAAATGATCTAAAAGTATACTTTATATTTTAGGCAGACCTTTCAGAGAGAAAGAGACACTTCTTTGTGTCCACATTGTTGACATTATCACCTAAGCTTTTAGGAAAAAAATGTTCTTAAATCACTATCTCCTAGAGTTTTAAGCATACCCTTTTTCTCCTGATGGATTTTTCCAGCACCCATACTTTTCCAGCAAAGTATGTACCCTTAAGTAAGCCATCAAACACAAAATATATTTAATACATTTATATTTATCTTTTTGTCCAAAAAAGACTAGTGTAGCTTTAAATATTCTTCTCAAGTATATTAAGGACTAAAAGCAAATGAATATACTACGAATCAAAACACTGCAATCACCACAAACCTTATATTCCCATTTTAGTGTAACTTCTCAGCTTCAAATATTTCATCTGAATATAGCATGATCTACTTGGTAGATGTGCTGTTTTTTCTATCCCAGAATAGTAAAAAGATGTATTTGCTGTCACTGTTTATCCACTCTTAGTTTTTAAAATCTTTTCTTGGAAGTAGGGATACTCAAACATTTGATTTTGCCCCCTTTTTTAAAAAAAACCCTGTTTTTTGTTCCTCTTGGACTGTGGTGTACATTCAGAAAACAACTGCATTTCACAGTTCTTTAAATTGTGTGATACAGCTCAAATTATTATTTTTAAAACCACCTACACAAGTCCATGTTTAGTATAAAATATTGCTAAAATGCCTCCTTCATGTGAAAATCTATTAAACATAGTTTTAATATGAATTTTCATATGAATTTGGCAGCTTACGAGAAAATTGGGATAGTACAGATGTATGAATAAAGGGATTAGAAATACATACAAGCTAGAAATAAATTGATCCAGTCATCTCTACAGAGAAATATTCAATTTCTCTGTAGAGATTGGTGGATAGGACCCAACAGATCAAATAAAACAAGTGGATCTGGTAGACAGAATAAATTCTTTTTTACTTCCCACAATGTTGAAAGACTTACAACAGTATACTCTGAATCTGACAATATGTCTTTCTTGTGAAGTTTAGCTTCAAGTCATTAAACATTCACACATACTGGGCCATCTTCACACATTACTATCTTTCCTACAAGGAGAATATTTTTCAAAATGGAATGGGTGAAGCAGCCTGTACTATGTCGACTAGGATTCAAACAGATGGCTTGAGTAAGTCCATCTGTCCTCTCCAGGATTCCTGTAAGTATGCTATAGGTTATCTCCTTTCAAAGAGATCAGACTCACACCTTAGAATACTGTAGTATGAAACTTTACTGTTACTGTTACAAATACAGTTGAGTACAGTTAGCTGCAGTCTGAAAATGGGGTTCTTCAGTCCTGCCAAAGAAGATAGAAACATCATCTTAGCCAAGTTCTGAAAAAAAGGTACTTAAAAATTCAGGTCAGAAAACAACTACTTTATGAAGGATGAATATTATTCAGAAGTACAGTGATAGACATGAAATAAAAATAAACATACCCTGTTTTCCCCAAAATAAGACATCCCCTATTACTGTGATGGCGAACCTATGGCACAGGTGCCACAGGTGGCACACAGAGCCCTATCAGTGGGCACGCGAGCACTGCCATAGCTCAGCTCCAGCTTGCAGGCATGCATTGGCCAGCTGATTTTTGGGCCTTCTGGTCCCACCGGAAGTTGGGAAATGGGCTGTTTCCAGCGTCTGGAGGGCCTCCGGGGGATGTGGAAGGCCGTTTTTGCCCTCCCCAGGCTTCTAGAAAGCCTCTGGAACCTG
>JANHZT010001978.1:5507-18553 GCA_032468215.1 Stegonotus admiraltiensis | reverse complement strand
GTAAAATGAGGACCCGGTTTGTGGGGGCAATAAGCTGACTTTGTATAAAATATACAAAAGTATGAAGGCTATTACTTTAATGCATTGTAAGCTGCCCTGAGTCTCCGGAGAAGGGCGGCATATAAATCAAATTAAAAATAAATAAATAATCGGTCAGTTGCATGCCAACGCCCAAATTTCCCCCAAGTATTGGCAGCAACGCCAAGATCTCATGGAATAGACGGCATCGTTCCAGTAGAAGGCAATCTGTGTGGCTCCGGGATGCGCTGCGGAGTCCTTGGGGTTCTTTGAGCTTAGTTGTTTTTCTTGCAGACATTTCATGACCCAACTATGGAACATCATCAGTGCTAGAAGGGTTTGCAGAGAGGAGGAGGAGGAGGAGGAAGAGAACTGTGGGGTCTTCGGTGCTCTTGGAAACCGGTTGTCTGTTTACAGGCATTTCATGACCCAACGAGGGAACATCATCAGGGCTAGGAAGGAGTGAGGTTTTTGGACAGGAGGAGGAGGGGAAGAGGAGGAGGGAGGACTGTGGGGTCCATGGTGCTCTCTGAGCATGGTTGTTTTCTTGCAGACCTTTTATGACCCAACTAGGGAACAACATCAGTGCTAGTGAACACAGGATTTACACTGTATCTAAAGGTGATGCAAATTCTGGTTACCCCTATTTTAGGACCCCCCAGGGGCTCCCTTGGATGGAAAAGCACCACCCTTGGCAGTTGGGGAGGGCTCAGAGGCCAGGCAGCTGGAGCCACATTGCATGGGCAGGGCTGGGGGCGGGGGGGCAGACTGGGAAGGGGAGACGTGGCTTTTGAACCACGGATGCACCTCTTTAAGGCTGGCTGGGTGATTTCCTCACGTTGCCCGCTACAGAACAGCGGGAGAGCAGGCAAAATTTTCACATTCAGGGGAGCCACAGAGCGCTAAAATTAATATTTGGAAGGAGCTGCCGGGGCCATTGATTATTGCTTTTCCTCCAAGGAAAGTAACAGGAAACAAATTATAAAACTTCTTGTCCTTAATGACCAAACACTTTAGAGCAGGGGTCTCCAACCTTGGCAACCTTAAACCTGGCGGACTTCAACTTCCAGAATTCCCCAGCCAGCAAAGCTTTAGAGCCCATTTCTGAATCTGTTGCTAAGCCACCCATTACAGCAGTCTTCCTCAAGCTTGGCCATTTTAAGATGGGTGGACTTCAACTCCCAGAATTCATGCTGTCTAGGAATTCTGGGAGTCGAAGTCCATGAATGCTGATTAGGGAATTCTGGGAGTTAAAATGGCCAAAGTTGAGAAACCCTATGGCTCTGCAGACCAATAATATTTGCTGCAGATACATGAAGTTCTCTCTTTCCCCCAAAACATAATTTCCCTGTGCGAGCTCCCATCTGCAGATCACCTCTACCAGCCTCTTGCTAATAAACTTCTTCCTTCTTTCCCAGAAGGGAAAATTCCGCTGATGGTTACTGTGACTAAGCCCCTCTTGGGTCTCTTGGCCCAAGGAGTCACTTTCCACGCATTTTTGTACATTTTGTTTCCTTGGAGAAAAATTTGACGAAGGCAAGGAAACCCTTTTCCCCTGTATTTTTGCACAGCTGTTAGAATCCTTCTGGGTCTCCAAAGAGGCTTTGCAAAGGTAAAGCACCAGCCCCAAGAAAAATGACCTTGCTATGAAATTTTGTTTTTCTATAAATATGCCCCCTACACTGGCCCTTTTATTCCTAGTGGGGTGCACGGCTTCCGATTTTGGAATCTGAAAAAAACTGGCATCTCCCTGATACAGGAGCCTTGGTGGCGCAGTGGCTAAAGTGCTATTAAAGTAAAGCCAGCTGCCTGCAATTACTGCGAGTTCAAATGTCACCAGGCTCAAGGTTGACTCAGCCTTCCATCCTTTCGAGGTAGGTAAAATGAGGTAAAGAACACTGCTTGGGGGGAGGGGGGAAGCCCTACTAAGCAGGTCTATACAAAAGTATGAAGGCTATTGCTTAATGCATTGTAAGCCGCCCTGAGTCTTTGGAGAAGGCAGCATATAAATCGAACCAATAAATATCATGCTTGGAAAAAAACAGATGTAGATTGAGATGATCTGTAGCTCAAGGTAGAAATGAGGAGCCCTTGGTGTTCCCTGTGCTGGTTGTTTTCTTGCAGACGGTGCAACGTTTCATGAGCCAACTAGGTAACATCATCAATGCTAGGAGGGAGAGGTGTTTGCAAAGAGGAGGAGGAAGATTGTGAGGTCCTTGGTGCTCTCTGAGCTTGGTTTTCTTGGAGACATTTCGTTACCAAACTAGGTAACATCATCAATGCAAACCCATTCCTTTCTCGCTGATGATATTACCTACTTTAATTTACTTTGGTTCTTAATTTGGGCCAAATTCAAATTTGTTGTTTTTAATTGGGTTTTATATTTTGTATTTTGTATTGTATGTTTTTTATGGTTGGCTGTTCACCGCCCTGAGTCCTTTGGGAGAAGGGCGGTATACAAATTGAATAAACTATAACTATAAACTACTTTGGTAATGAGAAACCACCAAGCTGAGAGAGCCAAGGACTCCTCACAAGGGACGTGTGAGGTTACGTTTTAACTCCCCATCCCCCCCAAAATAAAATTCTCCCTTACAAGGGAAACGTATTTTGGGGCTGCCTCTTTTCTCCCATAAATAATCTAGTTATTTACAGCTGCTGAAGTCCATCTAGATCACTGTAAAAAGGGGTTCTAGAGCAATTCTAGCTTTGAGAGTCCCCTTCAAAAGTGGCCCGACCGCCGGTTCCAAAGGATTTTTGAAAAATGCCCCCCCCCCTTTTTGGATGGAAGGTGCTGGAATGCTTTCTTGGCAGAGGCAATGGCCGCCCCGCAGCACGACCGCTCACCGGGCGAGCGTCTCAGTTTGACAGAAAACGATTCCGGATTCAGACACGAGAGTCTCTGGGACAGACGCCAAGCTGTACTGGTGACCCTACGACGGATCGAAACAATATTCCTGGAAACGGATCCAATGGCTCAGTGGGAAAGCTGCCCCGGCTGCAGAGTGAAACAGCTGCAAATTGGAGGCTTTTGGGAAGAGCTTTTTCTGCAGGTTACTTTAATTAATTTAATTCTTATTTGTTTTTATCCTGCCTTTTATTGACGCAATCCAGGAACTGATCAGTTCAGGTCTGGGAACTCCTGAGCAAGATCCCCTTCTCCAAACCAAATCTGGCTACGTGGCTGAGGAATACAGGTAATCCTCAATTTACAACCACAACGGAGCCTAAAATGTGTGTTCCTAAGTGAGACACAAAGTCCAGTTTTGCCCCGATTTACAGCCTATCTTGCCACCGTTGCTAAGTGAATGGCTGCAGTTATTAAGTGAGTCACATGGTTGTTAAGTGAATCTGGCTTCCCCATTCACTTTGCTTGTTAGAAGGTCGCAAAGGGGGATCACGTGACCCCCATGATATTGAAACCGTCATAAATATGAGTCAGTTGTCATGTGACCCCCATGATATTGAAACCGTCATAAATATGAGTCAGTTGTCATGTGACCCCCATGATATTGAAACCGTCATAAATATGAGTCAGTTGTCAAGTGTCTGAATTTTGATCATGTAACCACGGGCAGGCTGCAACGGTCACAAGTGTGAAAAAGGGTCATCAGTCCCTGTTTTCAGTGCCATTATAGCTTCCAACGGTCACTAAATGAACTGTGGTTAAGTCAAGGACCACAGACTGTATACTGTATAATAGTGATTGCAGTTTAGTCTGGCAAGATTCTGTCTATAGGCAAGCAACCAATAAAGGAGCTACTCAGAGATAACTCCTATCATTCTTGCACGACCAGCAAAGAAAGACGATGGGGAAGCCCAATTCACTTAACAACTGTGGCAAGCAAGGTCGCAAAATGGGACAAAGCTCACTTAACAACTGTCTCATTTAGCAAAGGAAGTTTGGGGCTTCCTTGTTGTCATGTTGAGGATCATCTGTGCTTCCAAAGCAGCCCCTTTCTGAATCTGGAAATGCTGAGTTGCCAAAGCCTCAAACGGCCCGGCTGGCTGAGATGCCAGGGACTGTGCTTATCTCCCCTCCCCCCACCTCTGCCACGTGCTCCAGGTTGGGTGGAGGACCTCCAGAGCCGCGTCCCCAGAGGGCCCTCCCCACCTCCCCATCATTCACCCACAAATGCACCACGAGGCCTTCGTGTGACAGTTGTCTCTTTTCCAAAGGATTCAGAACCAGTAAAAAGGGAAGCGACACAATCGAAAATTCCCAACGGGCAACCTTCCCCCTCCTGAGGAGGCTTTGATTTGCTTAACCCTCGCCCAGCCTTCCTGCGACCACCAGCGAACCCAGTTTGGTCCCTTCCTGGCCTTCTGGTTCTCCCTCTCAAGACGCTGAGACCGACGGAGGCTCGATCTGGCGAGGAGGAAGGAGGCAAGATCCCTTCTCGGGATCTTTTGGAATCTGGTGCGTCTCTACTGTCTTCTCAGCACCCAGAAGACAATCTCTCAGCTGGCGGTCACCAACCGCCTGCACCTTCACCCTCTTCTTGGGCCGCGTGGTCAGGGCCGGTTCCGGCCAGCACTGTCAGGACGTTGGGCTCCGCTGGCACGTCCAGCTTCATGGCTTCAGGTTCCCGGTTTTGGGGGCGTCTCGGCCTCACTGCCGTTGACCCTCCGCTGCTCCAGTGTGGCCGAGAGAGGATGCGTCAGGCTGACCTGAGCATTACTAAATGAGGAGATCCGACCGCTGCACCCAATCTGGATGTTGACGGTGGTGGAGTAACTGGCCTTCTGAGGACCCTTCTCGGGGAACCGAGCCGTCTCCAGGCTCAACGGGGCTCCCCGTTTGGGGCAGTGCTCCTCCATCTCTAGCTGCGGTCTTGGGGAGCCGCCTGTCCACCCCTCTTGGTTGACGTATTTCAAACACAGGTTCGGCACGTTCGGCCACCTGAAGCTGCCTAGTTCGTGGGAGTGGGGGCCACTTCCAGATGAGGCCTCGGAGCCCGAGGATTCCTGGGGCCCCCCATTGGGGGCTGGCTCTTCAGATGGCAGGAGGGTCCTTTGGGCTCTCAAGCAGGCCGTGGGACAGGAGAGGCCTGGCGTCCAGGGCTCTGGGTGGGCCATGGGGACAGGGGGCTGCTTCGGTGCGTGGACCCCCAGAGGCCTGAAAGTGCAGGGGTGGGCTCCTCCTGGAGGGGGCGAACACATCCTGGGCCTCACGGGGGACTGCACACGAGAGTTGGGGGCTGAGGCAGAGGAGAAGGGGGGGCATCGTTCAAGAGCCGGGGGTCCCAACAAGGGGGGTCTGCAAGGGGAGGGGGAGAGGGGCCCAGGGCCAATGCATTGAGAGGAGGAGGAGGAGGCGACCATCATCTCTGGCCTTCCTGGGTTCCGATGACGCCTGGGTGCCGCCTTGGGGAGCGAAGCCAGGGGGTCGGCTGGCAGCCAGGGCCCCTGGGGGTCCTCGGGGGGAGGGACGCCATTCCTCTTGGCCAGACTTTGAGAGATGCAGGAGGCAGCGATGTATCTGGAGATGGCAGCAGCGCTGGACGAGAGGCATCGGCGGACGGGGGACGAGGGGAGGAATTTGGGGAGCGGCACCCTGGGGCATTGCCCTGCGATGCACACGGGGGACTCCCCCCCGGCCGGGAGTTCAGAAGGGGCAGCGAGGAGCGGTTCCTGGGCTGGGGAGGGCAGCCCCTCAGCGGAGGAGTCCAGGGGCAGGGGCTGGGTGGCCGTGGGGGGTTCAGAAGCAGCAGAAGGATTGGGGGGGCACTGGCGGAGCCCCCCAGGCGGCGTCCCAGAGGCTTCCTGGCTGAGCCCTGTTGCCTCTCGGTCTGGTCCCTTACTCTCCGAAGAAAGAGGTGAACGGTTAGGGTTAGTGCTTGCTGGGGAGTGGCCCTTTCCCGATGCTGGGGCCAAGGGCCCCTCCGACAGGCAGAAAATGGGGCAGCCGGCTATCCTGGCCTTGGGCTCCTTGGGGGGCTCCCAAGAGATGGAAACGTTGTCAGAATTGTGGTCGCTGAGACCTTGCTGCGGTTGGGGGGCAGGGCTGGCTTGTTCTTCACCCACAGAAATCTTTGGGAGTCTGGGCTCCGAAGGCCGACTGCCCCCCTCCATATTCCAGCCCGGCTCACGGGGACCTGGGTTCGCGTAGCTGCTCTTCCCTCTGTGCTCCGTCCGGTGTGATGCTTTGGAAGGTGCGGGAGGGCCCTTCTGTGGGCTGGGGGCCAGGGTGGAGGAAGGGCCCTCTGTCCACGAAAGACCCCTGGGGCCCCCTGCTGCTCCTTCTCCTCCTCCTCCTCCCACTGCAGGGGCCGCGAGCGTCTTTTCTCCTCCCACGGGGACCCCCGAAGGAGAGGGCAGCGGTTCGTGCAAGTCGTGCTGCAGTGAGGCCAGGATCTGAGGCAAAAGAAGCCGGCAGGGTCTGTCGCTGTGCAGCACCACGGCTGTTTCACGCGTGGCGGCCACCAGAGGCGTGTTCTCCTGGATGCCGACCACACGTGGGAGGGATTCGTGGATCAGCACGTGGCCGTAGATTTGGGGCTCACCTGTGGGGAGAGAGAGGCAGGAGGCACAATGAAACACCGGCTTCCTCGAGGGGAGACCAACAACGGGAGGGTGCTAAATCTGTTTAATGATGGGACCCTCGATTTACGACCCAAAGGGAGCCCAGAATTTATGTTAGGTTGAAGCGCCCACATGACTGGTATACAATTTTTTTTTGCAGTGGCCATTAAGCAAAAGCTTCAGTCGTTAACCAAATCAATGTATCCCTATGGGTATTTTTTGAGAGAGGGGATTTGATGGGGATGGAAAATAAAGGAAAGAGGGAGGGAGGGAGGGAGGGAGAGGGATGAAAGAAGGAAAAAAAGGAGGAAGGAATGAGAGAGAGAGAGGAAGGAAGGAAGGAAGGAAAAGAAAGAATGGAAAGACTAAAAGAGAGAGAATGAAAGAAAGAAAAAAAGAAAGAGAGAGAGAGAATAGAGAAAGAAAGACTAAACAAGAGAGAGAGAGAGAGAAAGAAAGATAGATAGATAGATAAAAAGGCAGGAAGGAAGGCAGGAAGGGAGTCTATCCAATGCCGAGGTGTGCATGAGATAAGCATGGGCATCGTGTAGCTTTTGTGCCAGTTTGCCCAGTTCAGTCCGTGGTATGAACTGGGCTCTAGACGCATTCTGCCCAGCTGGGCCCCTGGGGAGGGAGAGGAGGACGAGGCAGAAGGCCCACCAAGGGCTGGGAGGGAGGGTTGACTCACACTGGGGGAAGCTTCCTCCTTGCTGGCTCTCCTGCAAGGCTTCCTGGCCCCTGCCCAGGGACTTCTGGTGGGGGCCCCGGGGCCGCACGCTGGGCCTCTCCAAGGTCCACTTCTGGGACTTCAGCCGGCTGATCTTGTCGCTGTACATCCTGGCCAGGGCTTGGACCTTGCTGATTATGCGCTCAGAGTTCTCCAGAAGGCAGGGCTCCCCGTCACTCTGATAGAGGCCCAGGGCTGGCAGGAAGTCCGCCGAGGCAGGGAGCCCCTCCTTCGCCCACCCGTCCCTCGACAGCCCCAGGGGGACGTCCGGTTCCTTGCTGGGACCCCGGAGAGGCTCCTCCAAGTCCGAATCCTCCACGATGCAGAGGGGCTCTGCGTAGACGGGCCGATCGGGGGAGCAGAAGACTCTCCGTCTGACCCCCTGAACCCCCTTCTTGGGGGCGTCCTTAGCGCTCTGCTCCTTCTCCTGCCAAGCCCGCCGGATCTCCGCACAGGATCGGAACCCGGGCTCGGCGGGACCCTCCTCCGATCCGTTGCTCGGCTCCCGCTGCTTTCTTTCTCTCCCCGAAGCTTCTGGGGGAGCATCAGAGGGATCGCCCTTCCCTGCCCCCTGCTCCTTGGGACTCTCAGGCTGCGCAGGGAAGCAACCCGCATCCGAATGGTTCCGCTCGATTGTTGTGAGCGCCCGACTCCGTCCCGTGGTGGTTTTGGGGACGGACGGATGTTGGCTGCTGCAGGATTGACTCCGGGTCCGGTTTAGCTGGCCGGATTGAGGGCGGAGCCTTTTAAGCTGGGCTCCTCCCTCTTTTTCTCCCAGAGCCTCCTGCTGCTTGGAGATGCTGTTGAACCGCAGGACGGATTCTCGCACCACCCCGGCGGGAACCGGGGGGACCCCCTCTTCCTTGGCGACCTCCGGCCCCTTCTTGCCCCCTTCCACGCTTTGGCAGTAGCTCTGGATCTTCTCCAGCAGAACCCAGTCGTCCCTGGTCGGGTTGGGGTCTACCTCCGTGTTTTGCTCCTCGCTGCCGAAGCTGCCCGTGGAGGTTATGGGGCAGGAGTGAGGCCTGGTCAAAGAGTTGGGGGTCTGGGTTTCCCCCTGGGCAGTCTCCTGCCCTACGGAGGCTGAGCTGCTGGTCTCCTCCAAGGGGAGATCTTCCAGGACATGCAGAGGAGAGGGACCAGAGGATTCCTGCCGTCGGCGGAGGTCCTCTTCTTCAGAAGAGTCGCTGCCGAAGGGGTGGGGGAGTGCGGGGAGCAGCGGTTCTTGGAGAGAGCTCCCTTGGGGAGGGAGAGAGGGGGCCTCCTCCTGGAAGACCCCGTTCTCCTCCTCTTCCATTTTGTCCTCCAGTTCTTCTACGCCATCCTTGGTCGAGAGCGGATCCTGAACGTGGGGCAGAAGACAAACACAGACTTAATACAGCCCAAGGACGCTCTGGACCTCCGTTCTCTCTCTGGGGTGCCTTCAGACAAGCTTCTGCTTCCCTGAGTTATCCTCCCCAGGGGCTTCGACCCCCACATCTCCCCAGGACACACAGCTGGAGAAACACCTCTCGGAGATACCGTCTGTTTGGGCCAGCTGCTTCTCCTTCAGGAAGGCCTTTCATCCACCGGGACTCCTGGAGGGAAGGCAGTTGCCCGTGGCCATCGTTGCCTTCTTGAAGGGAACTTAACCGGGTTTCTGAGCAGACGCCTAATATTCTCCCCCCTCCCCTAAGTCCCTGCAAGTGGGCTCCTTGTGGCTCTGCGGTGTTGGAAGCTGGAAGTCACACTCTATGGCACTGTTTCTCAGCCCTGGCAACGTGAAGGTGGGTGGCCTTCAATTCCCAGAATTCCCCAGCCAGCAGAGCGAGCAGTGGAAGGAGGGCAAGCAGAGTTGGCTGGGTAATTCTGGGAATTGAAGTCCACCCATCTTCAAGTTACCAGGGCTGAGAAATACTTACAAGGTCCCTATGAGGCTCACCCTCTCTTTCGTGGCTTATCAGGAACAGGCTTCAGGTATAAATTTAATAAATAATAATTTAATAAATTATTACTAGCAATTGCACTTAGAGTTATATACCCCTTCACAGTGCTTTCCAGCCCTCTCTAAGCCGTTTGCAGAGTCAGCCTCTGGCCCCCAACAGTCTGGGTCCTCATTTTACCAACCTCGGAAGGACGGAAGGCTGAGTCAACCTTGAGCCGGTCAAGATCGAACTGCCGAATTGCCAGCAGTCGGCAGAATTAGCCTGCAATGCTGCACTCTAACCACTGCGCCACCACGATTATTATTAAATAATACTAATAATCACCACCTCCGAGAGATTACCTGCAGAGCTGAGCCGGGGGCTTCAGAGCTACTTTCTCTCCAAAACCTCCCCTCCTTTCCAGTGTCCTTGTCCAGGCCCCGCTGGCTAAGCAGCTCCAGGATCTCCTCGGTGATGGAGAGGTTGGTGGTGAGTGGGTCTTGCGCCAGGGAGAATTCGGCCTCCTCCGCTTCCAGGTCCGAGGGTTCGGCTTCCTCCTCTGGTTTGGCTGAGGCCAGCGTGCAGGAGCTGCTGGAGGAGAGGAGGGGCTCGCTGGCGGGGAAGAGGTCTCCCTCGCTGTCCGCATGCTGCAAAGAAGGAGGGTGCAGGAGAAGGAATGGCAGAGAGTGAAAAGAGGCATCAGCCTAGAATCCCCACGTAGCCACAAACGAAGAGATATACAATACAATAACATGTATTGAGAAAAGAGGATAAAATTTTACAGTGCAATTCCCTCACCTCACTCCATGAATTTTACAATAGTCTACACTTGGTCATTTATTTATTTATTTTGGGCTTCTTCCCAGGTCTAAGCCAGGGGTGAAATCCAGCAGGTTCCGACAGGTTCTGGAGAACCGGTAGCGGAAATTTTGAGCAATTCGGAGAACCGGCAAATACCACCTCTGGCTGGCCCCAGAGTGGGGTGGGAATGGGGATTTTGCAGTATCCTTCCCGTGCCACGCCCACCAAGCCACGCCCACCAAGCCATGCCATGCCATGCCATGCCACGCCCACCAAGCCACGTCCACAGGACCAGTAGTAAAAAAAATGGATTTCACCACGGGTCTAAGCCACTGAACTCAAGAACTAAATCAAGATACTAACAGTGGTTTCCACTGTTTGCTAGAAATTCAATAGCTCCTCTTTGGAACTGCAATGTTTTATTCTATTATAATCATCCTTTTTTTTAAAAAAAAAGCTATCTATTTTGCTTTCTATTATTCCCTGATGTAAACCAATTTCGGGAATGCTCCTTTCTCAGGACAAAACGGAGCAAAGGAATAATATAAATGAATGAATGAATATAAAACAAAGCAAAAAAATAAAAGAAAATATAAAAGAAAAGAAATCTTTCGATAAGAAATGTGTCCATTTCCTCCCAGAAGCAGCCACAGGTCACACCTGGGGGAAACTTACCTTTAACCTGGCCCCGTCTGAAAAGGTCCCAGCAGGTAAACGATGCGATCAGGAGAGAAAAGACAAGAAAAGGAAAAAAATAAACTCTCATCAAAGGCATTTTGTTTTTCCTGGGAAACTCAATATTGGATAAAGAAAACGGTTGCATCCGTCCTTTGGAGCGGTGCCACGTTGGCAGATGTTTTTAATGGGTTGCGGCCCAATTCCTCGGAGTATTTCCCTTCGATATCCAGGGCTTACAATTCTCTGAAAAATCATCGCCCTGCAGAGTGGCAGGCTCTGCCGTAACGACTCCGTTCTCAGGCTCCAAGCATTTTTTTTTTAAACGAATGAGTCATAAAACAGGAGTTGGGAAAATCTTCAGCATTTCTCCGGAAGGGAGAAGTCCTCCGGTCTTCCTAGAAGACACAGGAAGCTTCTAGGACAGTGATGGCTGACCTCTTTGCCATCGCGTGCCAAAAGCTGCGGGAGTGCGGGATGGTAGCACACGTGCGTGCCCACACCCATAATTCTATGCACCTTGCCCCCCCACGCTTTTGGCATGTGATGGCATGGTGGGCCCGTTTTTCACCCTCCCCAGGCTCCAGAGGCTTTCTAGGAGCCCGGGGAGGGCAAAAACAGGCTTCCCCACCTCCCTGGAGGCCCTCTGGAGGCCGGAAACAGCCCGTTTGCTGACTTCCATTGGGCCCAGATGGCCCAAAAAATAGCTGGCCAGCGCACGCATGCGTGCTGGAGCTGAGCTAGGGCAACGCTCAGGTGCCCATCGATATGGCTCCACGTGCCACCCGTGCCACACATGCCATATGTTTGCCATCACGGTTCTAGGACATTCCTCTTTGCCCCTTCTAACCACAACTTTGGAGAGCTACGTAGCTCTTGACGTACGACCATTTATTTCAAAGTTTGGAGGAAGAAAAATTATTTATGGGTGGTCCTCGCACTTACAACCGTCGTGGCAACCTTTGTGGTCACATGTTCCAAACTCCAAATTGTACGTATAGATGATGGCTGCAGCGATCCTCATTAGTGACCTTCCAAGTCAATGGGGGAAGTTGGACTCGCTTAATGGCTATGTGATTTACTTAAGGACCGCAGCAAGAAAAGGATGTGACTCACTTAACAACTGTCCAGTGACAGAAATTTCAGTTGCGGCCGTGCTCCTAAGTCGAGGACTCTCTGTATTATACAAAACCTTTTGCAGGTGGTCCTCGGCTTACGACCACAATTGAGCCCACCATTTATGTCGTTAAGCGAGACATTTGCTAGTTTTGTCCTATTTTATGACCTATCTTGCCCCAGCTGTTAAGCGAATCACTGCAGTTGTTAAATTAGTAACACGGTTGTTAAGTGAATCTGACTTCCCCTTTGACTCCCCTCATCAGAAGGGGATCATGTGACCTTGGGACACAGCAACGGTCATAAGTATGAATCGGTTGCCAAGCATCTAGATTTTGAGCACATGCCAACAACGTTCACCCCTAACAAACACCCAGAATTCAGGAGAAAAAGGGTCTTACTTGCTGGATGAAATATAATCTGAGATTCCTTGGCTGGCTCTACAAGGAAGCAACAGGGGTTAGAGTTAGCATGATGGTTAGCATCAGGGTGAGGGTTAAATTAACTCACCTCTAAATCTGCATGAAGAGAGGAGGAGAGGTTAAGATTAATTTTATAAAAGAATAAGATCTTTCAGAATTGTTAAGGCAGCACTGGTTCGGTAGGGAAAAACAGGTATTATAACAACAGGCAGTCCTCAACCTACGGCCATCGTTGGGACCACGACCTCCGTTGCTAAGTTAGGAGGTTGTTAAGTGAATTGCACTGGGGTTTAACCAATTTTTTCGCCAAAGTTCTTAAGTGAATTGTGGTCATTAAGCGAACCTGGCTTCCCCATTGACTTTGCTTGTGGGAAGCGGGGCAGAGAAGATTGCAACTGGCGATCACGATGACTCTGAGACGCTGCAGTGGACATAAGGGCGAGGACCGGTCGAAAGTGACTTTTTTTGAGTGACACTCAACTTGGAATGGTTGCAAGAGAAACGGTTGTAAGTTGAGCATCACCTGTATAGGATCTAAGGCAGTATTTCCCAAGCTTGGCTCCTTGAAGATGGGTGGACTCCAACTCCCAGAATTCCCCAGCCAACTTGAAGATCTCTGGACTCCAACTCCCAGAAACTGAACTGGTTTAGAACCAGTTTCTTGGTTGTGCATGTGCACCATCTACCCATTTATTTTTGGAGGCACCGATCTACCACCACACTGCCTTTTAACACTGATCAGCTGGAGGGCGGCCCTTTGAAGCCCCAGGGCAAGAGTTTAGCATTTTTCCTTCTAGCCCAGTGTTTCTCAACCTTGGAAGCTTGAAGATGGGTGGACTTTAACTCCCAGAATCCCCC
>JANHZT010001977.1:115194-125742 GCA_032468215.1 Stegonotus admiraltiensis | reverse complement strand
CTGGACTGTTTATTGGACTGTGCCTTACTATTTCCTGAAAGTAAACACAATTCAGTGTATCTGTGTGTTGGCTGTGTTTATTCGTAACTACTGTCAATTGCTTTCATGTGTACACCCTTGCTACTCAAGGGTTACTCTGCGAATTCCTTAACAGTTGGCTTTTTTAAAATTATAATTTGGAGTCCCATCATTACAACCTTCTTCGCAAGGATACAAGTTGAGACAAAAATCAGTCATACTGTGATCACTGTTGGAAAAAGGTTCTTTAACTTGTAGGTCATACATTGAGTTTAAGCTATTGCAGAAGATGAGATCTAAGCAATTGTTGAGCCTAGTGTTGTTTGTTACCAACTGCTCCAGCCCCAGGGTCATAACAGCATTGTACAGGGTTGCATGTATAGGTTCAGTTGTACATTCATTTAAGGTCCAATTAATAAGAGGCAAATTGAGGTCACCAAGAAAGATAAAGGGATGCGAGCAGGAAGCTGCCCATGTTAATAGTGCAATTAACTTGTTCGTATGACCAAGGTCGTAATCAGGGGCTCTATAACAAAGCAAAAAACGAACTGTGGTATTTAAAGACAGTTTGCAGACAGTGGTCTCAGGAAGAGCAAGCTCCTGTGTAACATAAATCTTTTTCAGACCAAGGGACTTTTTATAGAAGATAGCAACACCAGCCCCTCTACAGTTTTCACCGTCAGACCGGAAAACGTGATAGTCACATACTGTAATAAGGGAGTCTGGAAAGGATACATTCAACCATGTCTCACAGACAAAAATAAGGTCAAATAGGGCCACATTTAAGAGTAGGAGGAATTCCGGCACCTTGTTTACAAGGCTTCTTGCATTAAGTAACTTGCATTTTAGGCCTGTAGGGGTGGACCTGTAGGGGTGGACCTGAAAGAAGTTGGAGGCATGCAAGCCTAATTTAAGTTGTTGGGAGGGGGGGTTGTTGAGGCGTAGGCCACTGGTCCTGCATTTAATACAGTCAGCACAGTAGTCTATGTACAGGTCAGTCTCTCCTTGATCCTGGCATATCTTGAGTTCCGAGTGAACCTCATGGGCACAGACATGTTGTAGTATGGACAGGTCGGGCCGTGAATGAAGTTTCTTATGATTTGTGCAGCTTTTAGCTACCAGAAACCATAACATACACAGATTCACTTTATAAATCTTCTTTTCATTTATTTTAAAATTAATCTTTAGTCTTACCAAGTTGAATTCTTATCACTTTCTCTTTGATTTGAATGTTTATTTCCTTTTTCTCACTTCTCAGCAACCAACTTTTCTTGGTTCTACACATTTCTTTTCTAAATCCAAAATAAGAAGGTTCTTTGGATTTAATTATTTGTATCTCCCCTTTGATTATTAAGACTACGGCTGGTTTCTTTTGTAAATCCATTCTGGCATCATTTTCCATATCACTTTTATGTTCACCCAATCTTGTATGTAACTTTGAGTAAATTATTCCCAAACAGCCTTAGTTTCTTCCAGAGTCAAATAGTGTTGCTCCTTTGTATTAATAGTCCATTACTTTATGAGTAATCCTTTGTTCTTCCTGGTTCCCTGCAGCCAGCCTTCAAGTCCCAACTTATCATCTCTTTATTTTGCAATCAACAAAGCTTTCCCATGGGAAGATTTCTTACAATTAGTTTCAAAGACTTCATATGCTTTTTTTATAAATTTTTAACTACCCCACAGGAAATATTCTTGCCATCTAGTCATTTAATTTTCCAAAATCAACGTTTTAGTACCTTTTTGTTGTTTTTCAAAAAGTTGAAGCTTCTCTTGTTAATCCTCAAACTTAATCAAAGCTTGTTTTGTCCAGGGTAGAAGGAAAAATCTCCTGTGTAAAACAACTTGTCTTTCTGAAAGTTCTTAACTCCAAGAAATCAGTAGTAAGCAACTTCCTAAAATAATCAAAAGAGGAAATAGGTGAGCATTTTTGAAAGGTGCTGAGAATGGCTTAGGCAAGGTGAATATTTCCCTGGCCCCAGGGAAATCGCTTCGCTCGTGTGCATGTGTGCTCTTCTGCGCGTGCGCAGAAGACATCGGGGTCAGTGGGCGGAGCCTCCCGCTGGTTTTACTACCAGTTCTATAGAACCGGTGTGAACCAGAGGCAAACCACCACTGCCTGGCCCCCTGATCTCTTAGACTTACTGGGGAACACTGTTTTATGATCTCTTCACAGAGAGAATCTGTATGGAACCAAATATGAGCGGTAGTAGTTCTAAGGAGCCTATCCCTTCACCAGCTTCTATTTCAACCATGTGTGTCGGCTCTACAAAAAGTACAGTTGTGCTGGCCAGGAAGCTCAATAATATAGTTTATTTGTCGGTCAACAACATTCAGTTTTTCTATCCTTCTAGCAGTGCAAGATGATGTGAGATTTTCCACAAAATGACTTGGATGGAAAGAATTTTCTAATCTCAGTACTAAGTTTGAGAGGACCAACCCAAATATCAAAAGGAAGGTTGGGGTTACGTGTGTAGGCTAGCTAATTTTTATATTTCTCAATCTTCTTTTGTGCTCTGATGGCATCATATTTTAAAACAGTAGGTTGAATTCCCTTCTTATAAAGTACAGTAGAATAGTGTATGGGATGATTGGATTTATTTGTTTTAGTTAAACCAATAACACTGGTCAACATTTTTTTTTCAAAAGTTTTGCTTGCTTAAAATTTTTTGGTGATTATAATAGCCTTCAAACAGAACACAAATATAATTTCAGAATGACTGTATCACATAGGAATCTTGAAAATATGAAATTAACTTTTAATGACTATAATGTATATAACTGTATAATGTTTCTGACACATTATATGCATTTATCACGGCCAAAAATGTTTTGTTGTTGATTTTCATTTGTATTCAGTGTCTTATGCATCTCATGCAGTGTTCAAAAATATCAGCCAGTATTCCAGTTGCTTGCTGGATGTGCTTCAAACAACAGTTTCATGTTTTCATATGTTTCTTTCATGTGTGCAGTTTACCCAACAGGTATTGAAGGGTGTACATTGCCGTTGTGTGAAAACACAATGTTTCTATTAAACGGTACATTAAATTACAGGTTATTTTCATATATATATTTGACTGCTATATTCAGCAGTCAAAAATCCATAAGTTATACCTAAAAATGTTAAGGAAGCAAAATCTTTGTTATCCAGTGTATTCAGTGGAAACTATCATCAATATCCTATAATACTAACTTAGCAATTTTCACAAGAAGGGTGGCAAAGACATTAAATATTATGATGGATAATGCAAAATTTTCATTTACCCAGGCAAATGGCCAGAGTATGAATCTACTGGTGAAGGATTTAGCCCCAAATATATACTAGATTATTATTCCCTTTCTCCTTGCCTGACTTTTATCAATCTTCTGTTTCAATAACTATACAGGATAATTTTTCTTATTTGGGGAATTGTAGTCTTGACCCATTTTCCATTTGATTGAAAAAGATTTTTCTCAATAGTAGCTTGTCATTCTAAATCAATTTATGCCTATGAAATTTAGGAAAAACTCCCACAGTTAGGTTTGTATTTATTAGTGGCATAAACTATCATTTTTCTGCAATAAATTCAGGGCAGGCAAGAATAGAGATGAAACTCATTCTAAAAATTGTACTGGGAAATCATCACATAAATTAGGCTTTTAGATGTGATTAAGCAAAAGAAGTCTGTCAACAATGGGTTTATCCTACTGTAGAGATTTGCATCCTCTAGGATGGTTTTTTTTGCCCTTCATTCAAGAGTCTTTGCTACAATGTTCCTGATAGTCACCTTATGTTGACTTTAAGGATGGGCTATTTTGAAACAGAATAATGAATGAATGATGCATTATGGAAAAGTGGTCAAAATTATAGGCATGTTTAAATTAGTCAATTGGTAAAAAAATAAGTTCTAATTTCCAACATTCCAGAATTGGAAACTTATCACTCTTAATAATTCAAGGTAATGTTTTGAATGTCAGAGATTTGGAGAAACCGTTCATTCTGGGATCATTTTGCAACACTGATACAAAGTCTATAAATAGCAAGTTGCTACCAAAAATAATGGGACAGATTGACAGGCAATTTTATATTTTTATTTTGGAATGACTGTAAGAAGAGCGAGAAACTAACTGAGTGAGAAGTGTTGATGGTCTCATACATAAAGTTAGTTAGCTATGGCTGCATTGAAACGGAATTGTCCAATAGTGAAAGCAATTCTCAGGCCACTTTTTCTGGAACTTATTATCTTTATTTCCTCCTCCTCCTTGTCTATCTAGTACAGGTAGTCCTCGACTTATGACCACAATTGAGCCCAAAATTTCTGTGGCTAAGCGAAACATTTGTTAAGTGAATTTTGTCCCTTTTATGACCTTCCTTGCCACAATTGTTCAGTGAAACACTGCAGATGTTAAGTGAGTAACATGGTCATTAAGTGAGTCTGGCTTTCCCATTGACTTTGCTTGGCAGAAGGATGCAAAAGGGGAACGCATGACCCTGGGACACTGCAACAGTCATAACTAGGAGTCAGTTGCCAAGCATCTGAATTTTATTCACTTGATCATGGAGATACTGCAACAGTCGTAAATGTGAAAAATTGTCACTTTTTTCAGTGCTGTTGTAACTTTGAACGGTCACTAAAGGAACTGTTGTAAGTCGAGGACTACCTGTACTTCTCATTCAGATGTCAGAAGCGTTTCAATATATGGAAAGACAGGAGGCCTTATGGATCATAGGTTTTCACAAGGCATTGATTGAGATGGATCCTGGATTCACAATTAAGTTGCTTCTTAACTTCTCTTTCCTACCAAGAATGGGCCACTGGAGATATATTTTATTTCTTATTGTTTTTGTGGAGGATAAACTGTTGCATTTGTAGAAATGATTTGAGAGTTTAGCTTATGAAAATTGTCAGCATAAAAATTGCTTTATGTCCGTCTGTGTTTGCATAAGAGACAAAGAGATGTGTTACATCTGCCTAAGAGCTGTTTGTCTGATTACAAAGGGGATATACAGGTTCCAAAATGTATATTTGAGAATTTGTCATAGTTGGCATTCATCTAGTTTAGAGCATTTGATTGTGGTACATGATTCTTTTGCATTTCATACGGATTAATGCTAAGGATGTAAAAAAAAATCAACATGGGTAGAATGTGGATGTTTCTACCTAGAAATAGTACAAAATTTAGTTTCAAATGAATGATCACAAATGAAGGCGAATAGACATGTCCCAGGATAATGTTATAGGATCCAATCTGGGTCGGTCAATGGAACCAAAGTTTAGTCTTCTGAGCTTTCGTCCTGGAGCCCATCCTCAGGGAACTTCTCTCTCAAATGAATTCTGTCCAGTATTTTTTTTTCCTCCTGATGAAAATCTATGAAAAACTACATTAAATCAGAAGGTACAATCAATGGCAAAAACTGCATAAAAGCAGCGGTAATTTCAATATCTTTAAAAAGACATTAAAGTCAAGAAATTCTGTAGTCAGGAAATTCATATATCAAAAATCAAACTCTACAGCAGAGGTCTTCAAACTTGGCAGCTTTAAGACTTGTGGACTTCAACTCCCAGAATTCTCCAGCCAGCTATGTTTGAAGACCTCTGCTCTACAGTATATCATTTGGATTCATTTTCAGCAATTAAGCTGGAAATGAAAAAACTCCTGAGACTGAGATCAAGGAGTGGTGACATACATGTCAAGATGTATTCTTGACAAGAATATGTAAGTGAATATATAAGTGATTGTCTGTGACCCTTTTCCAGAATTCTTTTTAACTTCCAAATTTAACCTACTGCCCGGAGATTTCATAGTATGTCTCAGCAATACGTTAAACAGGTCAGACTATTCTAAGGTTATTTTTTGAAATCAGTTAATAGTAACACAAAGATTTGGCACGTTAATTCTATAAAAATATCCATTGGATAGAATATTGTTCTACTAACATGAAAGTGGTTTGGATAGCTATTGATTCACCCTTTAAAGTATGTGTTATCCATGTCCATGCTGTTGAAGCTTTTGTCTAAATATATTTAATTTAGAAAAGAGCTAGATTTTTTGGTGTATAAACAGTTGAGCATATATGGTTTTAAAAATGGTCTTTTAATATTTTTAACCTCCCCTTTCCTGCTGCTCCTCCTCCTCTTCTTCTTCTTCCTTCAGGTAAAACACAACAAAGACAAAGAAAAAAGAGTTATAAAGAAAGAGGAAGGGGTAGGGGAAAAAAATCAAAATTGGGGAGTGCAAACACAAAGGGGAAAGAAGCTATAGAAAATAGCAACTTGCCACTTTCTTTGAAACAGATAAAAACCTAAAAATCAATGACCCTTTGAACTAGAATGAATCATAACAAACAGTATTCTCTCATCATAAACAAGTCCAACCCCTCTGGAATTCTCTTGACTGATCTAATACCAAGGTAGTACTGTTAATTGAATAGACTCTTCTGTATGGGCATAATTAGTAATAAATCAGTTTAATTGGGACTTCATGTGTGGACCTGATCTTTTGTGCTTCACAGTTCTTCACTTATTTCATCCACACACCTCACTTCCCAGTTGCAAAGTATTTGGGGGCTATTAAAGGGTAGTGTTTCCAGGCAATTGCTGTTGGTTAAATTCATGTTAATGCTATAGGAAGAAGTGGAAGCCAACATCTGAGTGCAGTGTACATTCTCTAAGGACATCAGTTCCAATAAAGCAGAATATTTGTTGCTCAGGGTTGAAATGAAACCAAGCTCAGAGAGCACCAAGGACATAAGTAAACAGGAACAAATACACATAAAAGTCAAGGGAATGAAACTATGAAATAAGTTTTTTTTAAAAAAACTAGTCTGCAGAAGGATTAATCTGGTACAGAATGTGGGGTCAAAGGAGAAGGGGAGTGTGAGAACAATTGGATTATTGACTAGCCCTGAATAAATTTTAATTGTAAATCTAATCAGCAAAGGGGTGAAATCCTGTCTCCAGGGAACAATCAACAGAGAGATGATGAGACAAGAATGAGTTTTAATATACCGCTAATGAGACTTTGCATGGTGAGGAGTTAATCCATCATCAGAATGGTCCCAGGCTAAGTAGGGCTGGGGGTCAACCTGTAGGGTTGTTCCAGTCAAGAGCCTTGTCCCAAGTGGTCAGGCAAGTTCAGGTAGTTCAGAAGCAGGATGGATGGAAGTCAGGAAGTCTAGTGCAGAGGTCGTATTCAGCCGGTTCGCAATGGTTTGGGCCTGTCCACCCACCCCAGCTCGAAGTTGTGCTATTTAGGCAGGTTTTTGAGGCCTGGCGCATGCATGGAAGGCGCATGAGCGAGCAAAGTGCATACACGGAAGGCCAGGCGCATGCATGAACAGCATGCACACGTGCAAAGCAAGCGTGCGCATGGCAAACTGATCATAAAGGTAAGTGAAACCCACCCCTGGTCTAGTGACCTACCAGTTCAGGAGACTCTGCTTTTTTCATTGTTAATTTGTTAACCCTAATCTCTTAATTTTATAGCAGAACAATTTGGGAATGACCTCAGGATCACCTGATTCTCCAGACCACCCAATTCCTCCCATAATCAGCAGCACCAAATGAGAAGAAACTGATGGGTTGGGATCTTCGTTTGAGCCCTTGCAACAAATTTATCTGTATTATTTTGAGTAGGCACATATACCTTGTATGCTTCAGCTTCTGACTTGCTATTCCCGGGTCATAAGAGGGTTGTGAACCTCAGTTTTCTCAGTAGTTGTAAAACCACTTCTGGTTTCTCTCTCAGAAGATGTGAGCAGAAAATAGAATCTGGGTACTCTCCCCCACCTTCCCATCTTAACTAAATGAGTGGTTTCCTAAGAAACATAGGTAAAGATTACAGCTTTTCATATAATGGGAAAGTGGCAATCAGAGGCAGTCTAAAAGAAAAGAAGTCTAAGATATTTTGCAGCAAACCTTCTCCATTCTTTCCCCCCCACCCCACACTTAGGTTTAGTTATGACTCATTGCCATTATCATCTTCTTCAAAGCACTGGTTTCTCAAATCATCCATACTTCTCCAAGAAATACAGTAATAATACTTTAATCTTCCCACTGAGGCTAGGAAAAGAGGTAATAGTTTCAGACAGTCCAATCAAAGTTCACATGAGGTTTTGCATTGGTCATAAATCATTTCTGGACCTGCTTGATTTCATGACCTCAACTCATTTAGAATGTATCAATTGCTTTCTGGCTCCATTCTGGTTTATGTGAAATCAGATCAGGATCGGTTTAATTGATTGTTTTTATAGTGTTGCATGGCACTTGAAGGACCCTGTTTTCCAACTCATGAGAATTCTTATCTCATTCCCTTCTTTTAGCTCCTGGACTCATGTCAATCTTTCTTTGCCCACCTCTTAAACATAAGGCGAAACTGGAAAACATTTGTAAACTGAAATCTGCCCTTTTTAGAATATTACAATGATGCTCTCAAATAAAAAACGTGTGAAAAACAAATCAGGTTGATCATATGGGTGACCCACTTTATGAACATCATGACTTACGACCATGATAAACAGGGTCTGTTATGGCTCTTAAGCAGTAGTGGGTTTCAATTTTGTTTGCTACCAGTTTGCTCGTGGGCGCATGGGCAGAAGCTTCTGCACATGTGCAGAGACGTCCGGGTGGGTGGGCGGAGCCTCACGCCACCACCGCTACCAGTTCGCCCAACTGGGGCGAACTGGTAGCAACCCACCACTGCTCTTAAGTCAAGAACTACTTACACATACATAAAATTGAAAAAGAAATAAATGGAAAGGTGACACTCTACAACAGGGTTGTCAAAGTCCTGGTCCGTGGGCCAGATGTGTCACATGTTGGCAACGCCCACATCCAGTTTAGCAAAGGCGAAAAAAGTCCTGATACATCACATGATGCACTGTGACGATGTGCATTTAACATCCCTGCTCTACAAAGTAAAGTGCCAGCATCTTCTTTGTTTCTATTAACATTTCTTACCTTCACATAGTCCCCATTGTGCATCTTAAAAAATGATTGCATCCTGGAAAAAAGGGAACAGAAAACTGGGACGATCAGGAATACAAATGATAAACACATATTAATGAAAATAACAGGCAAAAATGCTTATAAAAGGGTGCACAGTATCTTGGGAGATAAACATCTTAAATCAAGTTCGTCAAACTTGGACAAATTGCAAGGTGGTTTTTGAAAGACTTCATGGCTGACAAGTGGGGTTATTGTCTTTTTCCTAATCCAACAAGTCAATTTTGCCATTTCTGCAAACTGTCATTTTTTACCCACCATTCCTCCTCTGTGGTTATTTCAGAGTCTTTCCATGTATATGTACCATTTACACATGAATCTTCTATAGGTTTTTTCTAGTTGTCTATCTATGAGTCCCAACAAAAAATGTTCTGGTTTCAGTTGATGATTAATCTTTAGAATTCTTTGTGTAGTGGAATTTAAAGTTTTCCAGATTTTTTACAAGTCTACCAAGCATGATGAAATGAGCTTGTTTTTCACATTTCCAGCATAGATTTGAAGTGCCCTTTTACATTCTAGATAATTTGTGATATACCAATGATACAACATTTAATAGAAATTTAATAGAAATTTTCTTTTAAGTTGTAACAAAATGTGAATTCCAGTCCTTTCAACCACATATTTTCCCATTGTTCTGTCTGAAGATTATGTTCTTATCCCATCTTGTTCTTGTTAGTTGTGAAGTCCTATCCAACCCATTGTGACCCCAAGGACAATGTTCCTCCAGGCTTTCCTGTCTTCAGGATTCTGGCCTTCTAAAGAGCAGTCAGGGTTGATCTCCTCTACGACTAATGGGTTTCATTGCCTTGAGGGACTCACAGGAGTCTTCTCCAGCACCATAGTTCAAAGGCCTCAATTCTTTGATGCTCAGCCTTCCTTATCATCCAACTTTCACAGCCATACATTGGCAACTGGGAAAACCATAGCCTTGACTATAGACACTTTTGTTGGCAGGGTGATGTCTCTGCTTCTTAGTATGCTACCTAGATTTGCCATAGTTTTCCTCCCCAGGAGCAAGCGTCTTTTAATTTCTTGGCTGTAGTGCCCATCTGCAGTGATCTTGGAGCCTAGGAAAATAAAATCTGTCACTACCTCCATTTCTACCCCATCTATTTGCCAGGAATTGAGAGGGCTGGATGTTAGTTTTCTTAATGTTGAGTTTCAAGCCAACCTTTGCACTCTCCTCCTTCACCCGCGTCAAGAGGCTCTTTAGTTCTTCTTCACTTTCTGCCATTAAAACCCATTTTATCTTATAGTATTTAACTTGTTCATCTTCCATTTCAAATTTCATGAAGAAGTCATGAGTTAACAAATACATGTCCGTCATTTGCACATAATTCAGTCTCAAATTCTGTTTTATACTGTTCACTATACCTCACATGATCAATATGCAGTGGTGGGATTCAAGTAATTTAACAACTGGTTCTCTGCCCTAATAATTTCTTCCAACACCCAGTTCACCAAACTGCTCAAAAAGTTAACAACTGGTTCTCCCGAAGTGGTGCGAACTGGCTGAATCCCACCACTGTCAATATGTATTCATGTGTGT
>JANHZT010001977.1:79117-90796 GCA_032468215.1 Stegonotus admiraltiensis | reverse complement strand
TTTGACCACGTCCAGCTTGCCTTGATTCATGGATCTTACATTCCAGGTTCCTATGGAGTATAGATCTTTACAGCATCAGACTTTCCTTTCACCTCCAGATACATCCACAGCTGAGTGTCCTTTCAGCTTTGGCCCAGTCACTTCACTCTTTCTGGCGCTACTAGTACTAACCCTCTGCTCTTCCCCAGTAGCATATTGGACACCTTTCCCAGTAGCATATTGGACACCTTCCGGCTCATCTTCCAGTGTCATATCTTTTTGCCTTTTGGTACTATCCATGGGGTTTTCATGGCAAAGATACTGGAGTGGGTTTCCATTTCCTTCTCCAGTGGATCACGTTTTGTCAGAACCCTCTGCTATGATCTGTCCATCTTGGGTAGCCCTGCGTGGCATAGCTCATAGCTTCATTGAGCTACACAAGCCCCTTCGCCATGCCAAGGCAATGATCCATGAAAGAGACATTAGGCGTATGGATATATGAATGTTAATGAAGTGCCTCAGTGCCTCATTGAAAAATGAAAGTTAATTAGACTGAATGTTACTTTTGTCAAGTGCATTCGTTTTTAGTTCTTTTTTCTAAAGAAAATATGCATGAAAATAAGCCAGCTTTCACAAAATCTTTTAAATCTGAAATCCTTTATGAATATACAATTGTTGTGGTTACCATGATGTCACAAGTAGAAGTTTGTGACTTCCTTGATTATTTACATCCAGCTATCCATTTCCTTCCCTTCTTCTGCTTCTTCTGCTTCTATGCCAGGCATAGTCCATGCCCAAAATAGGTGCATTTTTGCTTGCTGATCCCTTTAGGAGAACAGTCATTCTTTGTTTCATCTAGAACTAGTTAATTCACAGTAATTAATTAAAATGTTCCAAAGCATCATTTCAAGTAGTGGAAGTAGCTGACAGTCCATGGTATTCTTAGTAACATCTCAAAATCCATAATTCGAAGTATCTTTTTCCTCTCTCTTATATTTTCCAAGTGACAAATTTTCATAGCCATATATTGCAACTGAAAAAAAAGCAAGTTGTCACAAAATATTTTTATTCTTTGGGAACTTATCTAAATTTGACATTGCCTTCCTGCGTAGAACTAATCATCTCTTTATTTTTCCAACATACTATCCCATGTTGTCTATACATGAGCCCAAACAAAACTGTCTACCCCTTTTAGTTATTTTTAAGATCTTAAAACTTTTCATAATGTATATTCTTTTACATTTCCTGTCTTCAGGATAGGCATGGATACCTAACCTTTACACAATCATAATTCAGCTTTGGGTTGGACCAGTGGTGGGTTTCAAATTTTTTTTACTACTGGTTCTGTGGGTGTAGCTTGGTGGGCATGGCATGGCTGGGTGGGCGTGGCAGGGGAAGGATACTGTAAAATCTCCATTCCCTCCCCAATCCAGGGAAAAGTTACTGCAAAATCCCCATTTCCTCCCAATCAGCTGGGACTTGGGAGGCAGAGAATAGATGGGGGCGGGATCAGTCAGAATTTTTACTACTGGTTCTCCGAACTACTCAAAATTTCTGCTACCGGTTCTCCAGAACTGGTCAGAACCTGTTGAAACCCACCTCTGGGTTGGACCAATTATGAAAGTCATGGGGATCAACATTTACTGAATTAGGCTTACTAGCCACTGCCTTAGAGGACAGGAAAACCTGGAGGAACATTGTCCATGGGATTGCGATGGGTCGGACATGACTTCGCAACTAACAACAACAAGCCTCTGCCTCTGAAGACCATCTGCTGAGAGACTGGTAGGCATCCTTGCTTGTTGTAAGAACAAATTGCTGGGCTAGATGAGCTGGTGCCTCTTTCAGCTGGACACTGTTTATATTTGAGCATAACATAAACCCCTCCAGTTTTCTAGGCCATAAATATAACCCAGTTTCATGTTGGTTGGTTCCATTTCTAGTACTTTGACCATTCTTTCTCCTACAACTTTAAACACTCACATTGATACTTCATCTCGCTTGGGGCTTTCTATTTGACAGCTGTCTGTTGTCTTTTGCAACTCAGCTTCTGGTGGCATTGGTTATAAATACATTATCTTTCTACAAATGTTTCTGTCATAGTCATTCCATCTTTTCTTTTAAGCTTATTAGCCTCTAACGTTTGTTCCACTGTCTCCATCAGTTTATCTTCAGTGGCTTACTGATTCAAAGAAATTTCTTTACCTATTGGGCTTGACCTTTTGCAGTTCAACTTTGACCAGATAAGAGTAGTAGCATTCAAGCTGAAATGTACTGGCATTCATGGATTGCAGATGATAGTTTCACAGGCCTTTTTTCTTCTGTTCCCTTGTTTCCCAAAGGATTTTTCCCAAGTCTTTTTATTTTCAGTTTCAGTGTGAAATGGTGGGTCACCGAATGCTTGAATTACTATTTTGGAGAATGGTCTCAGTCTCTAAAACCATAACATTCAAGAAATCAAATAATATATAGATTTAAGACTGGAACAATGGGATAAAAATCTATATAGTATCAAAATCTACAACTACACACACACACAAACTCATGTGCCTATGTAAAACATTTTGTACTTTGTGTTTCTTTATGGTCTTATTTAGTAGGATAATACTATTTAAAGACTTCTAATTCTCTAAGCACTTATAAGAAATCTTGTTCATTTCCCCCCCCCCCATCATTTATAGGGTTCGGAAATGTTCCTGCAAATAGCAAGATGTCTAATTAAGAAGCTTTGAAGAAAAGATGACAAAGCAGTGGTTGCCATAGAAATGGAACTTGATAGGTGCTTTGCAGCCCCAGCTAGACATACTGAAAGATTCATAGCTGTTCATGGAAGCTAATAAGAGTAAATAAATAGTAACAAGAAACAGTGGAGTGGGGGTGGGGGGCGGAGGGAATCTGCAGAATATTCCACATGTTCTGGGCAGCTATGACAAAGATGTAGTAGACCTACTCAAAAGAAGATTACTGTCAAGTGCTCTCTAGCATTTGAAGCTTGAGTGTTCACACCTCAGATGCCATTGTGATACTTATTTATTTATTCATTTATTTATATGGCCACTTGTCAATTATTGTGATATTTTATTTATTGATTTATTTTGATGGCCACCTATCTCAAATGCATCACTCTGGAGTGACTACGCATGTTGGCAAGCGGTACGAGGCATTTATCATAATACAGCCGCACAAATAATGCAAAAATATGCACAAATAATGCAAAAATATACACAAATATTGTTTTGCATCATGTAATTGGTATCCTTGATGTAATGTATAATTTTATAAATGTATAAATAAAATTCAGTGTGGCAAGTGACACCTATGCAACAAAACTATTCTAATAATCTGTGACAGCTGTATAGTGAACCGTCTTAGTGATGATTTCAGCACTCAGGAAATGACCAGTAATTAGCTTGTACCAATTAAGTCTTATAGGGACACAGTGGTTCAGTGGCTAAGACGCTGAGCTTGTCAATCGAAAGGTCGGCAGTTCAGTGGTTCAAATCCCTAGTGCTACGTAACGGGGTGAACTCCCCTTACTTGTCCCAGCTTCTGCCAACCTAGCAGTTTGAAAACACGTAAAAAATGCAAGTAGAAAAATAGGGACCACCTTTGGTGGGAAGGTAATGCCGTTTAGTCATGGCGGCCACATGACCATGGAGACGTCTTTGGATAGCACTGGCTTTGAAACGGATATAAGCACTGCCCCCTAGAGTCGGGAACGACTAGCACATATGTGCAAGAGGAACCTTTATCTTTACCTTTACCTTAACGAAGTTTTGAGCAGACCAAAATGTTTTGAAGTTTTGACCTGAGAGTTTTGGCTTCAGTTCAAGGACTGCCTTCAATAATACAGAGGTACCAAAAACAAGAAATAAGGCACTAGCAGGTAAAGAGTTCATAATAGTTTGGTGATTGAACATAAACTGTTTCCTTCCATTTATAAAGCAAATTTCTCCTTTGACCTGCTCTACAAGATTCTAATCAGCTGTTTCCAGCACTACAGAAATTAGTTATAATGACCTTTAGTACATTGGTGGCATTCTTGGCATTGTATGCCCCATATTTTTGTTGAAATAGGGCAGCTGAGCCAGGTAATTAAATGGGTCAGCTCTTTATCCAGGAGAGTATGATCCATTAAATTATGTACAGTAAATATTTTTGGAAGGTAAAACTCCTAAAGAGAACTTATTGATTTATGGCAAACTACCAGGTTGTTATTTGAGATTGGGATTGGGAATTTAGAATAAACTTGGATAAAATATATTTATTCGAGGCATCAGACAGGCTATTAAGGAAAGGTCTTACGGAGTGCTCATAATTCTGCAGTCATCATACTCATCTGCAATTGTGCACAGAATAGGAAAAAAAATTGATCACATACCACTAAGCTTCCACACTTGTTTCTCATGCAGCTGTCAGACTGATACTGGGCATTGTAGAAAAGATTACTTAGCAATTCATTTTTGGAAGGCTTTGCCATTGGCAGTAACAGCAAGGCTGTTGAGTCATAGCTGGTGAAACTGATGGTGAAGTCAAGATGGACAAATGTATCACTAATATAAATAGCCAGCGGTGCTGCCAAAACCTTGAAATCATTAGTGGAAAATTACAAGCCTCGCTGCAAGGAGAAAGGCAGTATGAAGTTTGATGCCACTCTTAATTTGAGAGGAAGAGAATGCTTAGGAGATGAAAGAGATAGCCAGATGTTAATTTCTACTTAACAAATATGGCATTTGATTGAATGTCACAGTCCTTGATTTTCAAAAAATAAAAGCAAGAAGCCATATGGTGAGCAAAGGCAGCTTAAGTCAGAGGCTTCCCTAGGCAGCAGAGAAAGTCAGATTCAGGTCATCTTAGGATCTGAAAATCAAATGTTGAGACTTTGTTTGAGCAGGAATCTATCCATTGTTTGTAACTTGTTTGATGGCTTTGAAGTTGAAGCTTCTTTCTTTTCTTTTCCTATTGGGGAAAGAAGAATGTACACGTATCAGCTTAGGTCTCCTGAAAATGGGTACAATATAAATGTAATTGCAAATTATCCCCACAACAAGGGTGCTTTCCGTGGTCATCCACTAACTAAGGACGATGATGGCCATCATCAATTGAAGAAATAGGTTTGGGCAAGCCAGTCTTAGATAATAAGATTAGAAGAAAGACGTAGATACTTTCAAAGAGAGATGGAGATGGAGATGGAGATGGAGGTAGACTTTGGGACCTAGAAAATGCCAGCATAAACACTGATGTCCCTATGAAAAGACTGAGGGCTCAATTAAACATGACAATAATCATGTAGCTGACAATTTTCATGCATGTAGTGAATGGCAGTAATCGGAAAGTGGGGATTTAATCCTTTGTTAAAACATGATCCAAACCCAAATATGAAACAAAATATCTTTAGTTTTATAGTTGTAAAATAAAGAATTAAATGTTAGCTTCTTGCTTAATGGCCGTAAAGCACACTTCTAGGAAATAGTGCATTATGGTACAGATACGCTGCCTCTATGTAATTATATAAATGCCATATTCCTTTGGGATTCTTGGAAGTATGTCCATATGGTCCTTATGGGGAAGGGCTGTAATTTATTATTCTTATTGTTCATCACATGGTCAGCCAGATGTTCAGACTGCACTTGGCATTTTTGTCCATCTATCAAGTCCTTCCCAAGGACCTGGGATTGGCAGAAATGGATGTTTGATGGTCTTAAAGGTATCGTAGGGTGTAAGCTGTTCTGAGCAAAGCTGCCTTTTGCAATTGGCTGATGGTGATTTTGTCAATGCCAATGGTGTTCAGAGGGTGCTCCAGTTGTTTTGTGAGTGAACCCAAGGTGCCTGTTATTATTGGTATTACCTTTGCTTTCTTTTGCCACTGTCATTCCATTTCTTTTTGCAGTTCTTTGTATTTGTTATCTTCTTCAGTTCTTTCTCTTTTATTCTGCTGTCTCCAGGTACTGCCATATCTATTATCCAGATTCTTTGCCCTTCTTGTTAACAATTGTTAAGTCTGTAGTGTTATGTGGCAGCTGCATATCTGTTTGAATTCTAGTCTCAGGGTACTGCAGCTTCATTTTCTGCTACTTTCTCTATTGTATGGTCTCACCAGTTCTTGCTTGCAGGCAATGGTATTTCCTGCGGATCTTCCAATGTATCATAGTTGCTACTTTGTCATGCTGTTGTTTGTAGTCAGTCTGTGCAATCTTCTTGGAGCAGCTAACCAGGTGATCCATTGTTTCTTCAGCTGTTGCTGTCTCCTCAATGCTGGCTTTGTATGCATTTGTTCTTAAAGCTTGGCCTTGTACAGACAGAATTAGCCCCTCTCTCTCTTTCTTCGACTTTCCTACTCTTAGCCATTGCCAAGTCTTGTTATAATTTGTTTTCCTTGCTTTTTAAAAATACACTGGTCATGTAATGCTTTGTCTTTTCTGTTCTTCATTTGGTCTTTCTTGTAGGCCAGATTGGTCTTTCCAGTACTCAGTAGGCCTTCCTTTTATACTAGCTTCAGGGCGTCTTCTTCACTATCCTTCAGATATTCTTCCAATGCCCTTTTTTCTTCTTCAACCATCTGATATGCTTGCAACATTCAATACCCACCAGCAGTGGGTTTCACATATTCTTACCACCGGTTCGTCACGCGTGCATGCTCACTTTGCCTGCACGCCTTCTGCACATGTGCCTGGACTTCCACGCATGTGCTTTCTCACCTGTGCACCTTCTGCGCATACACCTGGCCTTGAAAATGTGGCTAAATAGGACATCTTTATGGCGGGATGGGTAGGCGGGTGGGCGGGTGGGCAGGCCCACCCGTGATCTCTGATACCAGTTTGCCTGAACCCGTATGAACCTGCTGAATACCACCACTGATATCCACCTATTTTCCTTGGTACATAGAACCTATCGACATTGCTGCATGAATGAAGAGCATGATTCAGTGTCATTATTTTTCTGGTTTTCCTAATCAGGTCCTTCACTTCTGCTTGACTCAAGTCCACTATTCCAGCTGTGTATCTAATGACTGGAAGTGCTCAGGTATTAATTGCCTTGATGGTATTTCCTCCACTGTGTTTGGACTTTAAGATCTCCTTCACTCTCTTGATATATTCACTTCTAACCTTTTTCTTATGGTCAGTCTGCTGGTTGTTGTGAGCTTGAAGGATCCCCAGGCATTTGTAATTATCATCTTCATCCAGGCTCTTTATGTTATTTCCATAGGAAAACTAGATTCCTTCAGTTTTCACCATTTTCCCCGTTTGATCGTACATTTGTCCAGTTCCACTGCAATATCTTGGCTATAAATATGGACAATGTTGAGAGCAGCAATTCTATTTCAGACAATGCTTTTCCCTATAGCTTCAAATTGTCCATCTAAAGAAGGTAGGATAGCTGGCAGAAGTTTTTGATGTTTGTTAGCCATAGCCTAAGTCTATGATGGAGAACCTATGGCACGCGGCGCCCTCTCTGTGGACATGCAAGCATGTGCACACACCTCCTGCCAGCCAGCTGGTCTTCAGGTCTCCACCGCACATGTGCAGGGGGTGAGGCTCATGTGGGGGGACCACACGTGCATGTGCAGGGGGAAGGCACATGTGGGGGGCCACACATGCAGGCGTGGGTGGTGGGGTGCATGAGGGAGGGGCGTGTGCGCATGTGTAGGGGGTGGGGCAATGTGTGTGCTGCATTCTTTTTGCATTTCTTTGGGTTATTCCACCCAGAACTACACTGCTGCTTTCTTGTCAGGTGTTGACTCATTTACTGCCAATTGATGAATTGATGGAAATGTGTCTGAATGGATTAAAATTGGATATTCTGCATATAATTTGCAATTCAAGCTTTGTATCTGCTGATCTTCTTAGTTATATATGTTAATTGCTGTTTTGTTATTTCCAGTGCTTCCTTGATCTTCCTTGTTTCTAAGTGGTATTTCTTGATTAGATATTCTTTGGTCTTCTTGTTCTCCAGCTTCTTTTCTTTCAATTCTATAGCTGTGCTGCCTTCCTCTATTGCCAACTCTCCCTGGTTTGCCTCTATAGTCTGAGTTACTTCTGGCAAAGCTTTGATTTGTTTGCCCTGCTAGACCTTTGCATTTCTTCCAATTCTGCTTCTGTTGAATACTTTATTTCATATTATAAATTGAAGTTGATCTGCTAGCCTCCGCTCTGTTATATCTGATTCTGGATGTTGTTCTTTCCACTCTGCATTTGTTTCAAATATCATCTTCTTGTTGGACACGATCTGTAATAACAGTTAATTATTTCTGTGTTTCCAGTCTCTGTATGTTTGTGACAAGTAAACATCTTTCCTTCCAGTAGTTCTGCAGCTGCTGACCCCAGTTGCTCAGTCAACAGTCCTGTAGCTCATTTTCCACCAGATGTCCAGGAACTCCAACACCCAGCATGAGCTGTAATTTACATCTCAACGTGGTTTTTCATGGAAGAGGAACTCTTTGTCTGACTCCTCTGATGAGGCTTGTCCAGTATGGTTGAACCTCTGGCATAGCCTGTCCACTTCCTCAGAGCACACAAGCCCCACAAACATATCTAGGTTAATATCTCTGACAGGTAGGACTGCAATGAAGTAGCTCCTAAGATAGTTTCAATTGATCTGGGTTCTATTCAATAATTTAATATTCTTTCTTCTTCTTCTTTTTTAACTCTTGTACAGAGTATTCTTTATTGTTTATTGTTATTGAGTTAATCATTTCATTGAGGCCTTCTCAACAGAAAAGTCAAAATCTCACCTGGTGCTGTGCATGGTGTTATATACTCTGTAGGGAGTCACCACTTTGTTATTCGGAGACAGGCTCTTAATTTTGCAGTGTAAGGTTATTTCTTGTCTGAATCATGAAATACTATCTGCTATGAACAAAGATTTAATTTTAAAGTGCCCATCACATCTCTTTAACTGGAAAAGATTCTTCTTATCTCGGCTAACAATGACAATGACTGCAGCCAAAAAAGGAACAAAATGATATACACTGTGTACTGATATTCACATATACAAAAGAAATATAGTCAAATTTTCACTGTCAAGAATATCAATTTCTGTTTCCCATCTGTCCCTATGTACTCTCTGGTCACTTCCAGAGTCTTCATTTTCAGCCACGTGGGTGAAAGACCAAACAGCTAAGTCAGTGGTGGGTTTCAAATTTTTTTACTACTGGTTCTGTGGGTGTGGCTTGGTGGGTGTGGCATGGCTTAGTAGGCGTGGCTTGGTAGGCATGGCAGGGGAAGGATAAAGTCAAATCTCCATTCCCACCCCACTCCAGGAAGGTTACTGCAAAATCCCCATTTCCTCCCGATCAGCTGGGACTTGGGAGGCAGAGAATAGATGGGGGCGGGGCCAGTCAGAATTTTTACTACCGGTTCTTCAAACTACTCAAAATTTCCACTACCGGTTCTCCAGAACTGGTCAGAACCTGCTGAAACCCACCTCTGAGCTAAGTAGATAATTAAACTGATATCAGATTATTTTTGTCGATTTAGAGCAGGTATGCACAATGTCTATCAGCTTAAGTGCTATTTCAGGTTCTGTGGGATACATTGAGGATTCTTCCTCAAATGGGACAGGGCTAGGATTCATTTTAAGTGGGGTTCCTTTTAAAAGGTGGACTGTATACTTTATCTGAAATATCCATTCTTTAACTTATCCCACCTTTCATAACGCAAATGTTCTACTTAGTGGGAATGGAATCGAACAGATTGTGGAATTATTTTTCTGTTAGGTAGCACTTGCTTAAAAACTAAATACTCCTGTATTTTATTGTATAAATCAAGCTTTATCCTAAAAATAGTCCAGTAAAATAGATTGCTGACTCATAGTCACCTAGTGCACTTACAGCTAGCTGAGTGAACATTAGAACTTCTCCATGTTCACACTGGTTATACAATAAGTGCAATATTTTGAATTTCAGCTCCCAATGTGCCCCAGCCAACATAGTATGGTAAGGCATTTTGGGAATCTCAATGCAAACAACTGGAGGGGGTTCAGTTTCTGATTACTATTCTTATTACTTCATCCAGGTCGCTGGGTACTTATTTAATCCTTCCTTTCCAGAGATAGCCCAACTAGAAGGACATCATATCAATCTTCAGAAAGGTGCTCAAGGACATTGGAGATTTGCCCAGTAGAAAAATATTATAAAGTTTGGAGAAACGACTTGAAATGCATCATGTTATAATTCTGTGGTTTGCTTATATTGTTCAAGAAATTGCCGTGGGCCCATCTCAGAGATAATCTGTTGTCTCTCAAGGACTCAAAGAAGGTTATTATTCTTCCAGTTGATTATCAAGCCGTTGAGCAAGCATCTTTATAGCTATTATGATATGTAAACAGTGAGAGAGTCTGCACAACCATAACACATATATCATTGCTATGTCCTTTATTCTAGCCCTTGAGATACTCACAGCAGTGGCTATAAATCATTCACTTGTACATTTCTCCTGTCCCGCTATGAAGAAGCATGACTAAGCATGGCCATGGTTCTGCCATTCATAGCACAGTAGATATGGAATCTAACAAGAATCTATGCTTTTAATCTGCCTCCCAAAAAAAAGTTGGATAATCAGTTTTTGGTATAATATTTCCATTTGTACGTGCTTACATTATTAACTCAAAAAAAGGAACCATTAATATTTCTCCCCTTGGTTGTGGTTAAAGAGAGAACAAAAAGGCAATAATCAACCACATGTAGGAAACAAGAATTTAAATAGAACAATTATAAGATCACTTAGGATTTTCACAGTAGGGAATGAAAATATCGTCAAACTGCTTGGCAACAATATTAGAGGACATTGCATGGGGAAAAATACATACTAAAAATGGTGTAGTATTTAATAAGATTGAAGATACAAGAGCTTTGTTTCACTCCAGCTTCTGTTTATTGTGTGTTGTTTTATGTCATACTGGTCTAAAAACTGATAAAGCAGTAATATTGGATTAGGAGCAGTATCTTCTTCTTTACACTTCCTTTACGCTTTTGATGAATGTCTTCATGCAGAGGTTCAACAAACATTTGTCAGCTGTGTTGTAATTTGGATTCCTGAACTGACCATGGAATTGAATTTGGTGGCCTAAATGAGTCTTGCACTGAAATGATTCTAGGGGGAATGTGCCTTGTATCTTAGCTATAAGAAGAGGAAAAAAGGAAGGAAAGAAACTTAATGGCAAGCATCAAGATACATGCAAAGAGGCATCTTTAGCCCAATTTGCTTCCAGCTTTCAATGTTGCCTCTCTGTGTAATGCAGGGCATTTAGTGCACTATAAAAATTACCCGTTTTGTAAAAATTATTTAAATTACGTATCTCTTTGAGTATAGAGGTTGGTACGATTAGGAGGAGAGAGATAGAACACAGGAAGAAGAGTGATTTATCTTTTCCTTCCCACCACACCTTCATGAAGACATGAAGTACACAGGCAGTCAGGATTTTTGTTCTGTTAGAAAAACTAATAGAACATCTGTACAACTGAACCTTCGCTTTACTAATGTGTAGGAATCATGGATAGGCCACAAAAATTTTAGCAAGGGGTTCTCTGCCCGGTTGCTGGGTGGGCGCAGCCATGGTGGGCGTGGCCTAGTTGGCCTCCTGCACCAAGGTGTGTGTGGGGGGTGTTTTTGCCCTCCCTGGGTTACTCTTATCTGACTTTTCCTCCATCTCCCAAGGTGATTGTCACATACCATCATGGTGCCTCAGGCCAATAAAATGTTC
>JANHZT010001976.1:240752-253466 GCA_032468215.1 Stegonotus admiraltiensis | reverse complement strand
AAATAAAATAAAATAAAATAAAATAAAATAAAATAAAATAAAATAAAATAAAATAAAATAAAATAAAATAAATAAATGTATGTGATGTAGTTAAATACCTGTGGGGAACCAGAAAGGATTTTCAACCTCCGTCTATCATATTAACATTGACAATGTGGTGACAAAGCTTAGATTGACTCTGGGTATCATAATTAAGGCTTGGGAGGGGAGCATGGGTTGCTCACCACCGTCTGAAGAGACGGAGGGAATGCCATTTGAAAAAAAATCAGGCAGAAAAAAACCAAAATGGAACACTGGCAAAGTAATTGGTCCTATTTAGTGCCAAGAGATATTGTGAATACACAGTGTTTACTTTTTTTTTTAAATGGATGCATACCTCAATTCCTTCAATCTCCTCAAGGAACCTCCCACTGACAGACACCAAAGCATCTTCAGGCCATTCGTGAAACCAGTCAATAGCTGTGCAGTTTACTACAGCAGGGAATTTTCTAGCCCTCACACGGAGAGTAGATCCCACAGGAGAGAAACATAGGATTACCTGGCGAGGGAGTGAAAACTCATCAATGTGCATAATCACTACTATTAATTACTTAAGAGCTTTTACTACTCAAATGTTATTGGGGAGTCCCTGTACATCTCTTTATATCAAATTTACACCTGAAAAATTCTCTCTCTATTAGAATGGCTACTGTAGATATTCCTACCTTCATTTGTACCCATACCCAAATATTGACTAAAGCATTTTCATACTGCCACATGACACAAAACCGTAAGTTATTATTTTTTTACATCAACAGCCCCACTCAAAAGATTGTATGTTCTCTCCTTCCATCAGTCATGCAATAATAATTTAGATATTATTAGTTATACACGCATTTGACTTTTCCTTTAAGGGCACAAGGTAGAGTGCATCTTTCATCTCTTTCACTTTAATCTTCACAAAAATCTTGTGAGGTACTGTAGGTTAGGCTGTGAATAAAGGCAGTGTTTGCTCGTTGTTAACCCATAAACCATGATTTACAAACCCCAGTGCCTTCCTTTCATAATGCTTTGCACAAACCAACAAACCATATGATTGTGTAAGCTAGTATGTTGAACCTGGTAATTGGTTAGCCAAAACAATTTGTGGCTGAATAGAATTTGAACTCATCCAACTTCTTACCTTTAATTGTTTTCGGACTTTGTCAATGAAAAATCTCCAGCTGTTTTCACGAGTATCTGGCAAGCCCATAGATTTTACCTGAGGCCTCATGGAGCTAATAATATTTTCCACTTCATCATCCTGAAATAGCCCTGGAATCTCACCAGATGCCAAGAGATCATTGATCAAAACCAAAAACTGTTCTTCAGCAACCTGTGAGTCTGTCATAAGAAAAACGGTAGGGGTATTCTTCACAGCAGATTTGATGTACTGGGAAGCCAGATCAGCCTGAATCACAGAACAAATACTTGTCAGTTTAGCATCCTTTCTATTTCTTTTCAAGAGTGAACAATTTTTAAAAATGCTGAATTTAGGGCAACATTCCATTTCCAAAATCATAGTCATATTTGTGAAGTAGTATCACTGTGTGAACGTTTCTGATTTTGATTCAGAATAAACCTTACCCAAAGTTGTCTCTGCTAATAAATTTATGTGAAAGCAACCAGCATGTTCCCCAATGGTCCCGAGGTGTCACCCTTATAATGATAATGATAAACTTATAATGATAAAACTCAAAAATGTTGGTTTGTTACAATGTATAATTTGTCAGGTAGCTGGACCCAGCATTTATCTTCAATTTTAGGCCTCTTTGTACCATTTTTGAAGTTTGCTAATATATGCCTGGACAAATTGTCCTCACCTTGAGATCTGGAATGCCATAGCCCTTCTTCAGAGTGATCTGAAAGACGTCCAGAGCGCTAATATAGGCAGCCAGTCGAGACAGACTTTGTTTGCCACTGCCTCCAACCCCCACAAGCAAAGCATTGCCTCTAGGAGACTCTAGGATGCGATTGATCCTACAGATATGGGACACAGCATCTTCAAACAGCACCTGCAGTAGACAAAGAAGGCCTGTTCCTGGTTTCCACCCAACAACATGGAGAAGACCAAAAGAATAGAATTAGATTCTACCTCTCCTTAAGAGGGCTGGGCAGGCACAGCTGAATGGCATTTTAAATGGTGAACAAAGCAAAAGTTGTAGTACAGTATAATCCTCAAGATAGGGCAACACATTTAAGACCCCTGACTCCATCCCTGACAAGAAAAACAAAAGAAAAGAAAAGAAAAGAAAAGAAAAGAAAAGAAAAGAAAAGAAAAGAAAAGAAAAGAAAAGAAAAGAAAAGAAAACAAAACAAAACAAAACAACAGAAGCTCTGCCAAGTTCCATTCACTTTGTTTCACCCTCTCCAGCCAATAGTAGCCTTTTCTTTCTTTCTTTGGATTCAACCTTAATTGCAGCATCAAGTTTACTCATGCCTTATTCTCATCCTAATCTGAACCATATTCTAATTGATGCTTCTGGGTTCTGGGAATAAAAACAGTCCATCCAACATTTTTATCTTGGCCACTGACCCATCCTCCAATTTCCATCATCTAATTTATGGTTGTGCCTATTAATTATTCACCAACTCCTAACTTCATCCTCAACCTTTTAAAACTATGGATATTTGGCAGGATTCCAAGGAATCGTGATTTTTTTTCCCTATTCCATTTTTTAAAGACCTGGAGCCCCCAAAATTTAGCAGTGCCTGTAAAATTACAGCATTATTCAAAGTTGTCTCAAAATTCACTAACTATGAGATTACTGTAATGGGGGAAAGAAAAGAAGGAAATAAACAATAACAACAAACAGAAAACTCGACTTGGTTAAGGCGTAAGGGTGTTTGAGTAATGTGATGTAGCCTATTATGCTTAACATTAATTTGTGCCTGATTCTTTCCACCATCAGTGAAATGCTATGACCAGAAGCATCTTTTTATGGTTTGGAGGTTGCTGTGTTATCTCCGTGTGATGCAAGAGCTTGTTCCGGCTCAAAGAAGCAGGAAATAAAATCAATAAGGGAGATTGACCTAAATAAAAAATAACACCTTTACTAGAAAGAAGCAACTTTTTCCTCCTCCAAATGTTTAAAGTTTAGGCTAGAACTGCTATACCTCTAAGCCTGTAGTTAATGACCTGTGGTGGTGGTGTTGTTAGAATGCAGTATTGCAGGCAAATTCTATCCACAGCCAGGAGTTCGATCCTTGATGGGGATTGAGGTTGGCATTCTTTCAAAGTCGGTAAAATGAGGACCCAGATTGTTAAGGGCAATATACTGACATTGTAAACTGTTCAGAGAGACCAGTATATAAGTCTAAGTGCTATTGCTATTGCTAATGACTTTGTATTATGGAAATTGTAGTACAGGCATCAGTTAGTTTATCCTTGCTTTGTGTGCTCAGCAACAGTATTCTTTCTCTGGTTCAGCTCCAGTTTCACTTACCAAATTCATCACTGCATTGACCTCATTGTAGCTATCCAAGGCTTCCACAAGCAATTTATTTAAACTCTGTATATTGGAAACAGCCAAATACTTTGGATCTCCAATGCCTTGAGCAAAGTGGCAAAAAACGTTGGGCTTTGCAAAGATAATATTTTCACCCAGATCCTGCAAATATATATATATTTATATAAAAGAATGCATCATAAACTGAAGCTACCTTTTATCCATTCATCAGCTGCTTTTTAAGTTTGGATTTATTTGAAACATCTAAAACAACATTTGGGATTAATTCTCTAGGGCTAGCCTGCAAGTAAAGTCTGAAGAGACATTTTGGTACAAGAGAAATTAGTTAACACCTGAGACCTCAGCTCTTTGCTCTACCTAGACATAACATTTCAGAGTTCCTAATTCAATGAAGTCTCTGAAAACCTGTATATGGTTGTTGTGGTCCACCAGCAGCCTGTGGAGCTGGCAGCAGAGTTGGACAGTGAGGAGGTTGGGGAGGAACATGGGCCAGTCTTGGAGTTTGGGAAGGCTCAGACAAGGCCTCTGCATCAGAGGCAGAGATGGGACCAGGACCATCTGGGAGTTATGTACTGCCTTCGGAACCTCTGGAGTCGGACATCAGCAAGGCAGAGGAACAGGGGGAGCCTGTTCTCAGTGCACGCATGCGCAGAGCTGCCAGAAGGTAAGAACAGTTAAAACAAAAGGGACGACTTGGGAGTAGGGCTTGGAGATGATTAGCCCCTCCCATAAGACATAAAGGAGGAGCAAAGGCATCTGAGCCTTTGCATGAAGCAACTTTGTTCATTCTGGTAGGTTTAAATTCTGAAGCTCCGTTTTGACCCTGTGCTCCGTGTGGCCTTGGAAAGCTAATTGCCAATTGGGTTTTTGACAGCGTGTCAAGAGAGATAAAGGTGGGTGCTTATCAGCCTTATCCCAAAGGTCTGTGGCAGGCTCCTGTTGGACTTGGACTCTTTACAAACTATTTGTGACTCATTACGGGCTGTGAATGAACAGAATTCACAGCCGTTGAAATAAAAATAGAGTTTTTGGGACTAATTGTGTGCTTTTTACTGTCTCAGGAAGGCTAGGTCAGAACAATGGTATTTTAAAGCAAGCATATTCCTATATCAGATTAATTAACGTTTAACTACTAATATTGGAAAAGTACATCCTGGTTGAGTCCAAAATCACTTTTGAATCTTGAGGGTGGAGGTGGAAAAGTAGCATCAAAAGTTCCTTTACCTCAAAGAATTTCTTGCAATTTGCTGTCATGACCCGGATATAGGTCTCTTGATCTTTATCTTCCACAAGTTTGTCATAGTAAACCCTCTCTGCTTCATGCAGCCACAGCCGGACCAGGTCTGATGGTATTTTGAGGCACTCATGAGTGGAGAACAGGAGTCCCTTGGCAGAGACAAAAAGATCAGGGTTGCTTTCTCCTGGGTATGTTACTATGGCAGGCCCTCTGCCATTGTTTTCTGAGAGCATTTTTAATGCAGCCCATCTCTATAACAATATTTCATGTCTTTCCAAGGCCACCGTTATATTACCCATTCTCCCCCCGCCCCCAAATCTGGTGATTAGTGTGCAATATTCTCAAAGGGCATGGCAGAAAAGAACTCCCACACCCAGAGGCAGAAGGAAGCCGAGAGCAGGATGTTCTGCCTTGGTGACATTTAAAGTCCTATATGAACAAAGGTGGAATAACCCTGCAGACTTCAAATCTATGTATTCTTTGACTGAGGAGGAATTGAGCATTGTGGCTGAAATTGCAGGTATCTCTTTCGGGTGAAATTTCTCTCTGACATTTTTGAAGGTCTTAAGAAATGAGGTGCTGTGGTCACTCTGACCTAAAATGATCAGGCTGAAGTTGACACAATGAGCCTTGTAAGCACAATGATAATAAGCACAGTAAAGATGGTAACCAAAAAAAAAAAAAGGGGGGGGAAGGTTGAATAATATTCTGAGTATGAATCTCTCTTTATCTCTCCCCCTCCTACTACCTTATATACATACCAGTATGTGGGTGTAGATGGGGAGATGGATTTCACTCCGATCCCCACTAAGGACAAGGATGCATCATAACCAATACTTGACAATATACTCCCATGGTCTATTTCCAATTATCTCAAAAAGATCCACAGTTTCTTATTTCTTTGGCCCTATTCCATTGTTAACAGCCTCCATATGAGTGCCAGTGAAAAATGCTCTGTCATGATAATACTTTCTCAGAAGAACAATTCTCCTAAGAATTGTGCTCGATCTTTTAATATAGATATTGCTTCCAAGCTACATTCCCTTGACTAACAATTAATTTGGTAGTATATTGTTATACTATATCCCTTAATCTAACTTGGGCCCTTGTGTTTGCAATGCCACATCAGTGGAAGGGCCATAATAATAAATAAATTTCTTGTTTGATTCTTAGATATACAGACTTCTGTAAATTAAAAGTAAAATTATTCATGATGTTGTTGTATAGGTAGTCAGCTGCCGGAAATATATTTTAATCTATGTAAATCTATCTTAGCAAAGTACATATTTATTAATTCATATATATGCAAAAAATGTATGCAAACAGTCAGCAGTGAAGATGGTTGCAAAAAATATTTTAAGAATTGGGAGAGAAGTTGATGTTTTCTCAGGTTATTTGCATATAGATTTATCTTTCAATATATTTATGTGGAAGGGCATGACTAAGTAATTGAAATATGCATTATTAAGAAAGATAAATTCAGATGATTATAGAAGGCAAAAGCAACTTCAGCAATTCTAAATGAACTCCAAATGGTTTTCTGCTCACCATGGCTTTTATATGTTGATATTGGACTTAAGAGAGATGATAGACTACCAAAGTAAGCTATTCTAGAAGATATCATAATATATACCAGATTTTCTTGGATCAGGACAGTATTGTGTTGTGTTGTGTTGTGTTGTGTTGTTGTGTTGTTGTGTTGTGTTGTGTTGTGTTCTACTCTACTCTACTCTACTCTACTCTACTCTACTCTACTCTACTCTACTCTATTCTATTCTATTCTATTCTATTCTTTTTCAACTTAGAGCCCTCTAGATATAAAGGGTTAAAATGGAGGGTAACAGTGTGAAAAAATCTGTTGTATACATTCATAGTGGTCATACAATGAGCAGTCATAATAAAGGAAGAACTTTGTACCCTATAATAAGAAAAAATTCTAAAAGGCAAGATAGTATCAGAAACCTTAAAACCAGAGTAGGGACATCTTAGTTCAGACAGAAGCCCTGTGGAAGTGACCATTGATAATCAATAATTCATAGAGCACTCTACTTCTAAGGCTATTTTCTTTAATTTAATAGGGAAAATTAGGAATTATAACAATACTAACACGAACAAAGGAAACTCTTTAGGTTTAGTTCATTTGGCCAATTTTATTTTATTAAATTGACTGTATCGAAAGACATATATGAGAGGTAGCAACTTGGTTCCTCCTTATACCCACTAATTTTATCATCTCTTACTACATATTGGCCATGCTGATTGTGGCTTGTGAAATCTAAAACCCTGAACATCTCAAGGAAACTGAGTTCCCAATTTCTAGCATTTATTATAATATAGCTTCAAGGAACTGGTTCACAAACAAGTAGTTTGTGTGGTGCCGTTTTTATTCCAAGGTATTGGAAAATTCACAGATACCAAAATACAAAAATGATATTGTACCTGGAATATATTTGAGAGATCCCGGAGATTGAAAACGTAGTGAAACTTTATGGCCGTAGGAAGAAATGTTGATGTAATTTTTTGATGTAAACCTGTTATGGAGAAACATGCCATAATCATACCAAAAAAGCACGAAGTTGCTTGGGATAAGAAACATTCATGATTAATTCCTCAGTCAGGATCAACAAAAAGCAATGAATTGGATTGATCTTCAAATTGTTTAATTAAATGTATAGGACTCTTGCAAAGCCTTGTCAGTTTTACCATTCTTTTGCTTTAGTCGCATTTCATTTTAAATTATAATAGGAACATGTCTGAAAAGTTACAGCAGAGCTTATCTAACTAAAACTGGGGTTAGAGGATTCATAACACCTACGAACTCACATATCTAGAATAATTTGACAATGCTAAGTGGAACCTGAATAAACCCGAATCAACAAAAGATGGCATTTTAAAAGAGATATGATATGATGTGGTAGAATCCAAGGCAGGAAGTACTTGTGACAATCATGCCAGGCAAAATTCCATCCCAGTGATTCAGTCAGTTGTACCTTTTTCCCCAGGTAAAAATACACTATTGATTAACCGTTTCCCACATTTCCCAAGCATTCTTTGCACAAAGAGATCTGAATCTGAAAACCTTCAGCATCCTGCAGGTTACAGATATGAATAAGACGCCGAGAGGTAGAACATTAACAGGGAAGCCTGCTTTAGTTCACGCTGCTTTTTGCAGTGCTTACCCAGAGCTGCAGAAACAAGCTGTTGATTAACCTTCTGGACGACCATTGAGACATTCCGAACGGCCAAGTGCTGTCCTAAGATAGTACTATAGATGGACATTAGGGCATCCTGACCTGGGAAACTCACCGCAAACACACAGAAGTGCCTCTACAACAAAACACAATGTACAACATCTTGCAATGCTGCTGAGTAGGCCTCTTAACAACAACCCCCCCCCTCTAAACTTAGGCCTCCCACTTTTTCTGCTTAATTTAAAAAAGCAACTACTGTAATGTAAGGGAGACTATCTTATTTTTGGCTGAAATCACCAAATTTGGTAGGCATCTCCCTCTGTTAGGTACCTGGAGCCTGGAATCAATAGTGAAGGATCCAGAGGTTGGGTTCATACAGGCAACATACTGACAGTTGTGGATATCCTTTAAGGTCAGTTTGTTCCTATCATACCTAATGGAAAGAAGCAAGTTGAAGGGCATTATACTGACCCAATATTTTTGAGAAAGCAATGCTCCACTATTCCCTTACACGCTTAAGATAGTCTTCCTGTCTTTTATACAAAATGAACAAAGAATGAAAGGTTTTGATATCTTTTCATTAAAAAAAAGAACAACCAAGATTTAAATAAATAAATCTATCAATGAAAATATCTAGCTTAATCTATAGGTAGGAGACACGATGGCTAATATCTTTAAACATGCAGGTATCATATTCATAGCATAGCATTCAAGCCATATTATCTCTATAATACATTAATGCATTATAATACATTACATTACAATATATTATAATATTGTATAATATAATAAAGTAGAAAACACAAAAGATTCAACCTGAAGGTTAGTTGCTTTTTTTGTATGAGGTTCCCCGTAAGCCCATCCTTTAGCTATACAGACATAGTACATTTTACTTTATCAAGAGAAAAAAATGTATTTATACCAATGCCCATGATCCATGTGCTGCCGGATCAAAGTGTGAGGAGCCACAGTGCCATATTTGTCAACTTCTGGCATGTTCATATCATCTATGAAGTAAATCAGCTTCTTGGTACCAGGGGGACCAAAATTACGTCCTGATTTCTTCTCCAGAGGCTTCTCCAGTATAGCTGTGCAGACAGAAGACCATTAATCAACAGATGGCACTGAATCTTATCTAAATGATCTGGTCAAATGTCCTTCGATCTCATGCACCAGTTCAAAAGTAAAAGTTAGTTATGTAATGTTCTTGAGGAAGGCAGATTTTCTTCAGTACATCAAAGTCTTACAGAGGAGGCAGGTAATCTACATGATAACTTAAAAACACCTTGAATTCAAGGAACAAGAAGTCCCATATCAGTTCCATCTTTACAGGCAGACCAGTTAAAATACCGTTTTTCACAGCCTGTCTAAGATGCAGATCTGCACATGCTGTGCTGAATAATGGCAGTGGAAAAGAGCAGGAGTTTCCTTCTCAAATAGCAAGTATTCAGTAGGGCTGAAACTCAAGCAACCTGTTCCTCTTTTGATGATCTGGAATACTATTCCCATTAGGCCTACAACATTATCAATAGACAGAGATGGAGGGATTTGCAGTCCAATTCATCAGGTGAGAATAAAATTAAGGAATGCCATAACATTAGTAGTTTATGTGAGCAAACTCTACAAATGTTGGCTGGATTATGTCAGTGATGGAACTTTTTTTTCATCATTCAATAGGGTGGATTTGGACTGACAATCTAATCTGAAGAAGTAATATTCATTTTATCAATATCTGTTTTTCTTCTTAAACACAAGGACTTTTTCCTGTATATCAACACTGGTCAATCAAGCAATATGAAATATTTAAATCAACATAAAGTGACATTTTTTGCTGAGAATATGTACTCCAAGAGATATTTAGGAGCATTCATATAATATACAAAGTCTCAGTTTTTATGTATTCTCATAAATGAATGAATTAAAATATTCATGTCCTAGGATAATGTTGCAGGATCCAAACTGGGTCGGTCACCGGGACCAGAGATTTAGCCTTCCAGGCTTTCTGACTCATGCTGGAGGCCATCCTCAGGGAACTTCTCTCTCACCAGAATATTCCCATAAATCTTTAATAATTTCTCAGTTTCTTTGTATTGAGATTACAATTTGGAAACCGCTTTTGCAGAGACACAACCAAGGATTTGAGGAGGTCATCTGTAGCTTTGGAGTCTCAGATTGTGCACTCCTAATTGGTAAGAATGAAAATCCATCCAATCCCCTTACCCTGCAGCATAGCTGACGTTGTGTAGAAGTTAAAGGGAACAGCTTGCACCATAAAATCATCCAGGTTCAGAGTATCCAGTTTATCCCCCATCAGCACTGACTTCCCAGTGCCTGCATTCCCAACTAACATCACTGGCCATTTTTTCTCCATTAGTAAGTCCATGAAATAACGAATCCGGATGGTTTCTGTTGTATGGACCATTGAAGCCTGCAAAAGAGACCCCCTATGAAATCTACATCAATTTTTTAAAAAAACCTGAACTGTAATTTTAAAAGAAACCAAAAAGTGAAATAGTTTCTAAGAAAAGAAGCATTGGTGGCTAGAGAGATCTCCCCTTGAAAATAAATGTACGCACAGGCTTGGCAAAACCCAGCTCTGTTTTAATAGGATATTGCAAGCAAAAATATTGCGGATCTTGTATCTCCACTTCTCAGAGCTGATTTTTTAACTTTAACTTTTTATATTTACATTTACATTAATTAATTAAATTAATTTGATGAAAATTTTAATTTGGTTGCAGCCAAAGTGGAACAGTAACAACACGTTCTCAGCCCCCGGAAGAGAAAACCAGTCGTGAGTGCCAGCCCTTACATTAGCCATGTAAAAAAGAAGAGATCAGGAAGCTTTAGGGAAGTTCCAAACTTAGCAGAGATGCAAAAATATACCTTTAAGGCAAAATTTAAAAGCAAAAATATACCCTTAAAAAGGGAAAATGCAAAGAGTAGCTCGAGAACTGTGTATGTGTCATGACCACAGAATGATGAAGTTGGCAAGGATGGTGGGATTGGGTCAGCCTGGAACAAGGCAGCTGGAACTCTGCACGTGCTCCCACTCTCATTGTTGTTGTTCAGTTGCTAACTCATGTCCAACTCTGTGCCATCCCAAGGACCATAGCATGCCAGGCCTCCCCTGTTCCCCCCTGTCTCCCAGAGTTTGCCCAAATTCATGTTCATTGCAACAATGGCACTGTCCAACCATCCCATCCTCTGCTGTCCCCTTCTCCTTTTGCCTCCGATCTTTCCCAACATCTGGACCTTTTCCAGTGAGTCCATTCTTCTCATTTGGTGGCCAAGCTATTTGAGCTTCAACTTCAGTATCTGTTCTTCCAAAGGGCAGTCAGGGATGATTTCCTCTAGGATCGACTCATTGTCATTATTCTTCTACAAATACATGACTTACCCAGAGTAAGATACAAACACCCACTAGGATAGTTAAAGTATCTGTGCAGGACTTCTATTTTAAATTTCATGACAACCTTATCACAACAGACACTGTAAATGTTTACCTTTCATTTACTCTATCTGATACATATAGTCCATACTATTTGTTCATTTTTTAAACCCCAGTTTTGCTGCAGTGGTAATTGTTGTTTTGAAGTATTTATATATAATTTGTGGGTAGAAATATTTGGAACATGACAAGAATCTAGTATCTCAAATTACCAGTAAAATATAAATCATCAATCTGTATTTCTCCCGAACTTGTCTGAGTTGGTAGATTTAGAATCTTTTGCTAACATCAGACGGATTTTTGTCTCAGAACATTGCAAAGGTACTCTAAAATAAGCAACATCAGAAGTAGAATTATTTCCAGCAAATTACCTGCAATGGGACATCTGGATCCAATTCAAATTGTGGCACTTTATCAGTCCATGGCATGAATTTCTTTGATTCTGGATCAATGTAGTAGTCAAAAATTGTTCCCTGAGATGGGAATTTGATTGTTTTAAATTCATTCACCCACCACCTGCTAAATTCCACACGATAATCCACAAGCTGCAGAGAAAGTTATGCATATTTATTATGGTTTTGAATTTAAATTTGATTTAAATTGGAATATGTTCTGAAAACATGACTTGACCAGAAGGAATATAATAAAACATCGAAACAAAATTTATCAAAGCTAAATGAGTTTATAAAAATCAAATGCAAACATAACTCTGAGTGAATGATCCAAATCAACTGCTGTGATAAACAGGGTTAACTTCCCAAATCCCATTAATCTCAACGAGGGTTCAGATGACTAGAATGTACTACTAGTGGAATGTATTTTTTTTTCTTCAAAGGTGGGCCAGAGAGACCAAACCAGGGGTGGGTTCTACTTACCTTTACTACCAATTTGCAGTGGGGCTGTGCACAAGCGCTTGTTTCGCTCGCGCATGTGCATGCTCTTCTACACAAGCACAGTAGCATTTTGATGACGTTGGGGTTGGTGGGCGGAGCCTCCCGCTGGTTTTAGTACCGGTTCTATAAAACCGGTGCAAACCGGGGGCAACCCACCACTGGACCAAACCACACAACTTCCATTGATTCTAAAAGACGTGTGGCCTTGAAAAGAGTCCTGGTAAACAATATGACATACGAATGAAATGTTAAACCCTAAGAAGATGGAAGTGATTTTGGTATCAATTGTGTCAGTGCAGAAACCTTTGAAAAAGCCCATAGAAAAATTGACTCTATGTACTGAATGTTGGTTTTTGCGTCATTGGTCTATATCAGGGGTGGGCAACTTGGCCCTTTTATAACCTGTGGACATCAACTCCCAGAATTCCTGAGACAGCCAAGCTGTCTCAGGAAT
>JANHZT010001976.1:220370-236023 GCA_032468215.1 Stegonotus admiraltiensis | reverse complement strand
GCCTCGGGTGGGCGGGGTGAGCAAGCGGGGACCAGAGACCAGTTTGGAGTCATGGCCAGCCGGAGGTCACTACTGGTTGGGCAAACCATACCAAATTTCCGCTAACGGTTTGTCCGAATTGGTGCAAACTGGCTGAATACCACCTCTGGTCCATATGCAGTTCTCTCTATCTCTTTCTCATCTTGGACCTTGGGTAAAGATATCATCCTTCTACAACTTAGCTTTTCTGACTGGGCACCAAAAACTGCTCCATACACTCTCACTAACTATCCATATTTTCTTTCCAGACAATGCCTTCTACAACACTTTATAGTACATTTTCTTTCCTCATTTTTCTCCCTCACCCTAATTTTCTCCCTTCTCCTTCTTCCTCTCTCCAATTTTAGGTTACAGCAGCAGCATATCCCTTCAGCAACTAAGCAGGTGGGTGTCCCTCACAGGGTTCTAGTCCTTAACATCTATATATAAGGCTGGACCAATGAGATTGCTTTTTATCTCTGCCCCATAAGAGAGTACTGGCTGGCAGCCAGTTTGGCCTATCAACCTGTGTAATGGAGTAGCAGTACAATAGCACTTAGACTTATATACCATTTCACAGTGATTTACGGCCCCCTCTAAGCAGTTTACAGAGTCATCATATTGCCTCCAACCACAATCTGGGTCCTCATTTTACCTACCTCGGAAGGATGGAAGGCTGCGTCAGCCTTGAGCCTGTGGGACTCAAACTGCCGAACTTCTGGCAGCCAGTAGTCAGCAGAAGTAGCCTGCAGTACTGCTTTCTAACCACTGCACCACCATGTCCCTATGTACCTGCAGTTTCAGGCCAGAATTGAGTTTCCTTTCTCCTATTTCTTTCTCCTTTTGCTAACTCACACTAGAGTAAAAGCAGTCATACCATGCTACAAAAGAAAAATCCATTTGTCTTAGTTTAATAAAGAACTGGTTGGCTCCCGTGTTTTCAAAGTGTTGAAGCTACTTCCAATGGGATTGGTCTCAAATCATTTCAGAAATGTTTCAGAGAATTCGAACAGTAAAAGTGGTGGAAACAGGACAGGAAAACCTTTCTTTGAATAATCAAAATAAACTTAATAAGAGTCAGTAGCTATCATATACAGCATATGCATTTGGTATCTTCCTGAATTAAGCTTTTTTATGTCAAACCATTAAAAGAGCCGAGGTGGTGCAGTGATTAGTAGAGTGCAATACTGCAGGCTACTTTTGCTGACTGGCTGCTGACTGCAATTTGACAGTTTGAATCTCACCAGGCTCAAGGTTGACTCAGCCTTCCATCCTTCTGAGGCCGGTAAAATGAGGAGCCAGATTGTTGGGGGCAACATGCTGACTCTGTAAACCGCTTAGAGAGGGCTGTGAAGCGGTATATAAGTCTAAGTGCTATTGCTATTGTTATTGTCAGCAGATATACTATGGATAAAAAAATAATCCTGGTTTTTTTTGTCCTGCTTGACATTGGCTCAAATAACTCAAGTGGGGAAGAATTTATACACAGTGTAACAAAGGGTTCTTTTTAGAAAGTGATAGTATTAGGATTTTAAACAGCAGGAATGTGTTTTAAGTTCATAACTGTAGTATGTAATTTTCCAAAATGAAATACCTCTGAGTTTCCTAAGCAAGCCATTATTCTAAGTGAAGATAAGTGAGTTCTAATTATTATTATTTTCAGCGGGACTCTAATTATGTAAAAAATAATAATAATAGTGCCACTATAATAGTATTTCAGGGAAGAAATTTAAATGTTATTCTGTGAAACAAATGCATGATGTTTCTATGCACATTCATGTACATATCTGCTATTTTGTATTATTTTCTCAGCTTTTATATAATCACTTTTTTTGTGATCTCTGGCGATTGTAGTTGAACAACAATTGAAATAAAAAATATTGTTCAGCTACAATCGCCAGAAAATAGCTATATGTTTCTTACCATCTTTCCATTCTCTTGTTGCTGGATTAATTATGCCAAATAGCTCATCACAAGTCACAGCTTTAGGATCAAGATCAACAGCTACAGGCTTCCTCTTCATGAGCTGATAAGTTTTATTCAGAGATTTTAATACCTGCCAGAAGGAAAAGATTGAGTCTTTGTCCATCATGTTCACACTATTGTGTCCATTCCTAATCTGGTGTCCTCCAGATGTATTGGATTTAAAATTTAAGCATCTTCAAACCAGCCTGGGCAAAAGACATAGCCACTACATATTTTTGGAAAGGTCCACCATTGGAACCTCCAAAGATATTGATTGGATTGATGGGTTCCAGCACGAGTCCGAAAGTTCGGAAGAGTAAACCTCTGGTCCTGGCGACCAACCCAGATTGAATGTTGGATTGATTGGATATATATGGTTGCCTAATTAGCAAGGAAGACTTTGGGTAGCTTACATTTTGGGGGGGAAATGTAAAAACTGGGAATTAAAAATATTATAATGTAATATCTAATACTAGACTTTAAAAAAACAGGTTAGCACAACAGAAATAATAATAATCAGGGAAGCAACTAAGGCCAGCTAGCTCAGGTCTTGTTCAAAAGCCTTATATGTGAGCTCATCCTGGGATCTGGTCAATGCTTGGGAGAAGAACCAGGTTTTTAGAAATAGAAATAGAAAATAGAAAAGGGGAATCTAAACCAGGGGGAAATGATGTCTCATGGGGCAGGGACATAACCCTTAGTTTCCACTAAGTGGGATTATTTTGTGAAAAGGACCTGAAGCATTCTCCTTCTGCCAGATCTTATAGGATGAATTGACATAACCATACTACATGGGTGCACCAAGACAAGTTTATAATTACTTGCTTCACTGCATCTGAATCAAACACAGCTTCCAGACAGTATTCAAGGGAAGCCCTATGTAGATCACATTGCAGTAGTTTAAACAGGGGGTGATGAGAGCTTAAGTGACTGAATAGGCCATGCCTGCTACCAGCTTTTCCAGCAGAAGCCTAGATTTCTAGAGTCTGTCCAAATTGTGCACCAGTTCTATCTGAGGGAATCTAACCTCAAGCAGGACCAAAGATGAAGAGTCAGAGGGTTTCCAAACCCACTAGGGTTTAGCCAAAGTCTGTTGTTCCCTATCCAAATGCTGATAGCCCCCAGATACTGAGAAGGAAGCGTCATGAAATCAGTTGGTCTAACTAGGGTGTTTACCTAACCAAAGCCATGATCATGATCATGGACATGGACATGGGACTGATGCTCAGAAGAGCAGATGGCTACACTGCAATACGTTCTTTTGGGGAACCTAACAAGATTCAAGGAGACAATGGCAGAACTAAAAAAGCTCTTTATATCCCACCTCCCCCAGCAAATGAGATAATTGGAACCACCAGCGTATGGTGTAGCTACCACTTATCTGGCCTTCTTCCAGACAGCAGTGCATTGAGGCCTCTGACCTTAGGTCAGAGGTGGTATTCAGCAGGTTCTGACCAGTTCTGGAGAACCCGTGGCGGAAATTTTGAGTATTTCGGAGAACTGGTAAATACCACCTCTGACTGGCCCTGCCCACATCTATTCTCTGCCTCCCGAGTCCCAGCTGATCGGGAGGAAATGGGGATTTTTCAGTAAAGTTCCCCTTGAGCGGGGAGGCAATGGAGATGTTACAGTATCCTTCCCCTGCCTTACCCATCAAGCCATGCCCACAGAACCATTAGTAAAAAAATTTGATTCCCACCACTGCCTTAGGTGTAAGATCTGTCAATCACAAATGTTTTGGGAGCCAGATTGTGAAGGCTACCATGTTCTGTGAAACCAATTTTAAGCAAAACATTTCTATTTCCAGTTGGCCCTTGGTGATGACACTGAACTCACATCTGAGTCATTGGCTAAAAAGTCCCAAGTGGTGATACAGGGTTCCCACCTGTGACTTGCCAGAGCCGGCATTTCCAATCACGAACACCGAATGTCGGACTTGCAGTAGTTCCTCTAGCTGCACCACCTTCAAAACAAAACTCTCTTCAGGTTGCAGACGGAGCTCAACAACAGCTTGTTTGATAATCTGAGAATAAGAGAAATCACAGACAGATTTGTTTATTTCCAAATTGGGTCAGTTTTGCATGTTTTATTTATCAGTCTACTGTATTTCAGGTTATTTTTCTTAATCTTCATGATTGGCTCACACAAGCAATTAAATTCAGAGGGGGGGGGAAGAAGGGAGGGAGGAAGAGAGAGAGAGAGAGAGAATCCTCAAGTTATATCCTGTATTGGGACCAGAACCTCTGTTGCTAGAAGATGGTTATTAAAAGATTTTACATCTTTTTTTTTTGCTTTAGTTGTTATGCAAATCACCAGGGTTGTCAAGCGAATCCAGATTCCCCCATGGATTTTGCTTGTTGAAAGTCAGTTAGCAAGGCTGCAAATGGTGATCGTGGGAAAATGCAAATGATCGTAAATGCATGCCAGTTGCCAAACACCCAAATTTTGGTCATGTGACTGTGAGGACTGGTCATAAGTCACTTTTTTTTGCACTATCACACTAAATAATTGGTCGTAAATCGAGGAATATTCATACTTCACATTTCTATCAGTGGTGGGTTTCAAAAAATTTTACTATCAGTTCTGTGGGTGTGGCTTGGTGGGCGTGGCTTGGTAGGCGAGGCAGGGGAAGTATACTGTAAAATCTCCATTCCCACTTCACTCCAGGGAAGGTTACTGCAAAATCCCCATTTCTTCCCGATCAGCTGGGACTTGGGAGGCAGAGAATAGATGGGGGCGGGGCCAGTCAGAATTTTTACTCCCGGTTCTCTGAACTACTCAAAATGTCCGCTACAGATTCTCCAGAAATGGTCAGAACCTGCTGAAACCCACCTCTGATTTCTATGCTGCCCATCTCCCTGTCTGTCTGTCTATCTGTCTGTTTACACTGACTGTATAACGGTGGTAGTAGTGGTGGTGCTTAAAGACAAGAACCAAAGTGCATAATTCAGAGACAAACAAAACCACAAATATAATTGCATATGGCTCTATCCATTAATCAAGAGAGTAGGAAACAAGCAGTATTTTGTGTGTGTGTGAAAAATGGGCCAAGGGAATTCCTCTGTATCCTCAGAAGCCTGGCCTGGTATCATGATTCTGCATACAGGCCCTGTCTTTCAGTCTTATAACTCAAGTAAGTAGAGAGGGCAGTTTCTGAATCAAGGCTGTTATTCTGATGACATCTTGATTTTCCCACAGAAGAAAGTACTTGTACTTCTAACCAGAAGCATTTAGCTGCTTCCCTTAGCCCCTTGCTTGAACCCACAGTAGCCAACTCACCTTCTCAAAGTTCAGGTCACGCTTCCGGGGTACATCCAGGGCTGGGAAAAGGTCCCCAATGAGTCCCATGAACACAGGTAAGTCATCAGTCACAATCTTGGGTATATTGAAGTCTCGCAAAGCTCTCATGAGGACCTGGTCTTCAGCCCGGCCTGGGTCTCCTCTCTTCAGGGAACCTGCCACCACTAGTACAGACTTGATAGCTCTCAACCCCCAGTCGTAGTGATCCTGAGAGACAGGAAGTGCCATTAGAACTCCAGGTGAATAAAAGCATGTCGCTTAAATAAGGCGCAAAACATCACCCACTTCCAATGAGAAGAAAGGACCGATGCTTCCTAGACATGATTCCCTTAGCAAAGATATCCACTATTAATCAGAGGAAGATGGCCCTTTCCAAACCTTTTAAAGTCTTTTCTCAAAGACTTTAAACCAGCTTTCCCCACCAAGGATGCTGTATATGTTTCTGAACCATAACTCCCATCTCCCTCACTATGCTGAACAGGAATGATGGGAATTGCAATCCAAATACGTCTATGGTTCTCCTGGTCCTGGAAGGCTCCTGCAGGCCGCTTTGGCCTACCCAAATGAACAGGGTGTTCAGCTGCATTTATCATGAATTTATTCCAGATATTGAAATCTATACATTCTCGCAGTATTATCAAGGACTTTGGAAACAACATACAGTATAATGGAGTATTGGAGATGGAATTCAGTGAGTTATATTACTGTAATATTTTCAGAAATCTCTGCCAATTCTTTTCCACCAATTTTTTGTTTGCTTTGAAATATTTGGCGCCATAGCAGAGCTGTGGAACCACATTCAATTACCTGCTTGGAAAGTAGCTCCTTACATAGTGTGTAGAGAGTAATAAATTTCCTGGCCAGAAGCCTAGCTTCAATAAAACCTTCAGCAACAAGCATGATTTCACAGATAAGTTCAAAATCAGGAACAACCATGGCACAGGGCCTACAAGAGGACATGGGGAAAAAATGAGCATCTGGAGTGCTTATAGTGCAGAAACAACAGCACATCTTTCCATTCAGCTATAGGGAGCAGTCGCTGCAAATGCCAGAGACAATTCAATTTCAAGTGCCTCTATTAGAAAAAAATCCACCTGCTGTAAAAAGGTAAAAAATGATACATACACTTTTTATGATGTGTAATCGGCAGCTTTCTCGTATAATGTTATTTTATGTAAAAAAGTCATTTTGAATATTACCTGGCCAAAGTTTCCAAAATAAAGAGACTTCAGGTGTATTTTGAAAGTTTATTTCAGGGCACCCAGTCCATATACTATTTCAAGGATTTCCAGCCTTTCTTGGCTGGTGACACATTTGGACGTTTAAGAGCATCTGATTGAGTGCCTTCTTGAAATGGGCATTGTGGGAGACTTTGTCCCATTAAAGGCTGCCAAAGTAGCATTTTCAAGTCAAATATAGCTCTTGCTGATTTTATAGACATGAATATGTACATGTCCTTGTAGTGGCAATATAATAGAAGTAGTTTGCCATCGTTTCTTCTGAGAGATATGCTCATGTTAGTCTATAGCCCAGATATTCCTTGCAGCCCTCTCATCCAAGTGCTTACCGGGCCCAACTCCACTTAGCTTCAAAGCCAAAATAAACATAGCCATCTGAGTTTCTGTATTTCTTTTGAGCCAATTCCCCAAGTCAAACTTTTTCATTATTCAAGCCAACCTGCATTGCCTCATTTCCTCAAGATGTTAATACCTGAATAAAGCTTTCAGATTTTCAGGCAGTTCAGTACGACCTGCATACCCAGGATTCATGGTAATAAACATCCCAACAGTGGGAATCAGAGAGATTATCTCTCCAAGGAAATTGAATGTCTTCTTCTTGGCTCGAATAGCGTCTTGAACACATTTAACCTAAACAATGAGCAGAAGATCCTTTTATTGATCCACACGTGGCTGCATTTGGAAAATGAAGAGCAGTGTACAAATATTTACATATAAATGTGTAACAATTCAAACTACTTGGCGCTGATAATACCCAAGGCATGTTGGATAAATAGTAAACCAAGGAATAATTGCACACTGAAGCTCACACATTCATTTCCCAGGACATCTTGTGGTAAATTAGGCATGACTAAAATAAAACATGCATCTGAATAAGGCTTTTTGCAAGTTGAAAAGTACCAATTTTTAAAACACTGCTGTAAGGTTCAGCTATAAACAGCAAATTGTTCACTGTTAAGAATGAGAAGAGAAAGCATTTCCTACGAATAGCTTCTGGATGGTCTCACGTTATCAAATCTGATGGGCTCTATTGTGTGGTTCTGACAACATCTCACTGACTGCTTGGTTCTGGGCAGTCTCAGCATCCATCAGTCAAGTGAGGAGGAATAAGGGAACTCTGGGGAATACTCTGGATTCTTTGAAAACAACATCTTGGAAATATTCATGGCAGTCTCATAATCAACATTTGAGACAATCAGTTGCATCTATAGATTGTCATAGTACTACACTAATATTAAACTTATTTCAATTTTTTTATGTGAGACAACTTGATGCTTCATGCCGGCAATAGTAATTGCTTAATTGTAGTTAACGGTTATAGGCAGATTCCTATAACAGTAACTATTAAGATTTTGGATATAATCCTGTTTGTAGTAGAGCTACCAGATTAGGGTTCCAAAAATTCAGACCATCACTAATTAGATGGCAGCCATGAAGCACATAAAGCTCCATTTGCTGTTACACAGTGGCTACCTGAACTTTGCAGTTCATGTCTGGTAGCTTTAGCTTATAGAAGCTGCAAGGGATATTATAGAAGATGGAGAAAAAAGCATGCAGAGGTTTTCTTCTGTTTTCTGGGACATTTTATCTGCAGGATTCCATGTATAGGATGTTTGGATCCGATCCATTATTCCTATACCACTGCTTTACCCATACAAATCTTTCATTGTGCGATTGCTCTGCATCATTCATGGAATTTTACATCGAGTCCTGAACATTTTATTCCTTTGAACAGCCTCCCACCACCACTTCCATCTTTTATCTAATCAGAGCATAAAAAAGATGGACTAGCTACCGGCCTTTTTATTTTTTTTAGCAGTTGTTGTTCTTGGAACACCCACAAGATAGACATTTAGCTGCAATCATCAAGCTGAAATCACCTCCCCTGCCCCTAGTTATTTACTGTTATGGCGCTGGCCTCTTATGGAAAATATTTACCTGTACAGCAATTACTGACAGAACTTCTACTGAAATCCGATTGAATTCATCAAAACATCCCCAGGCCCCGGTTTGGGCCAGCCCTTTGTAGATACTTCCACAGGACTAGAGAGAGAGAGAAAAGTTGTTCCAAATGAAGGTTTGGAGTTTTTTCCAGGGACGAGTATTACCAAATTGCAGTTGTACACAGTGAAAGTAATACGGGTCATGCAGTCTTACGGTGTTTGTTGATGGAATATGTGAAATACCCCACTACAAGTAGTCCCAATTTGTCCCACATAATTGCCAGTGGAATGATGTGATATTTCAGTGAACAAGCCCTATCTAGAGTAAGCAAGTAGGGGAGTGATAATGTTCTATGGACTAATATGTGGGAGATTTGCAAGTATTCCTAACATACTAGGGTCCACACCTCTCAGCGAGTCATTTCAAATTAAAAGTGAATTCGTAGATAGGTCACAAGGCCACCTCCTAGGAACTTCAAACTGAAATGAAATGCATTGTTTTGGAAATGAGTGCATTGCAAGGGAGAGATACCCCAATTATCACTCATATTTGACAGGCAATAGTCCTCTCTTTAGTACTCACAAACTACAGAAAACAGACAAGGCATCACCAAAAAGGATATTTTAAAAAAGAAACTGTTGTAAAGTACACATGTAAAGATGAACAGCCTGTTCTTTGTTTAGGCTGTTTTCAGTGGTATAATTAGTTCTGCCAAATGGAAACAACGCAGATGGAAAATGCTTATTTTACTGCATGGAACTTGGGAAAAAGCCCATTGCTTTAAAGGTAACACAATTTTTGCATAACCAACGAAAACTCATGTATATTTAATTGTAGCTCTCAATGAACGATTCTCTCATACTCTTTGCTTTGGATTTTTTTTCTAAGTGATTTGCACGTGACTCAAATGCGCTAAAGAGAAGTACTTGTCCTTGAATCGAATCAAAGAAGCGATGCATAAGCATTCAACAGAACAACAATAGAAGACTTTATAGGATGGAAGCTTTTCTCCTGACCCATATATTTCATTTCACCTGCTGGATCACTACCTTATAGTCCATTTGCTCAGAGCAGTTGAAGACATACACCATGATTCCTACAGCCCTGCCCAAGTCTTTGGTGGTCTCGGTTTTTCCTGTTCCCGCAGGGCCTGCAGGAGCTCCTCCCATGATTAAGTGGAGGGACTGGGTCAGGGTGATATAGCAACTGTAAAACACAGGAATTAGGCATGTTATCTTTTGGGCCCAAAAAATCAGACTGTGCCAGACTCAGGTTTGTGAGGGTGAACTCGTACCGGTCGGTAAGCGGGGTGATCACCAGACGAGGAGTGTTGCCAAGGTATTCATAGGAATACTGGAGTTGAGCATCACAGATATTGGCAAAGCAGTGCCTCTTCTCTTCATCCCAACGGTGCCTAAGTTGGGACTGCCACGTAAAGGCCTGAGAGCTCTCCACCTGTCATGAAAGGAGTGCAATTTAGTTCTGACTAGGGAGTGCGAGGTGGCCCTTATTGGGGTTTAGTGAGAAGCTGAGGAAGAAGGGGAATAGCTAATGGCAATCATTATTATTATGAATGATTAACGGCCTTGCTTCTTTCCATGTGTGTCTTACAGAAGAAGCGAATGAACTATGCAGCAGGTTGGCTGAGTGGCAACCATTTTCTCTTGGATGGAGCCAAACACTCTCAAGATGAGAGTTTTCCGGCCATTTTGTTTCATTATCAGCTTTTAATATCCCATTTTTGCAGCTGTATCAGCTCTGTATTTGGGTGAAGCTTGGGAGAAGCAGGAAATAAGATAGCCATGCCATGACTACCTACTAAACGTAGTAGGACTGACCCAGAAATGAATGAATAATGATCTTGCTTTTTTGTATGTATGTCTTACAAATGACATCCATTACTTGTGCTATCAACTGGCCTGGGACAACCATTTCCAAATTGACCACCAACCTTTTTCACACATCTTGTTTATGAACATCAGAGGCTTCTTAAACAAAGAAGGTTTCTCTTGTTATGGATGAAGGTTAATTCTTTTGCCTTTAGTGAAAGCTAGATGTCTTCCAGGTTCCTCCATTGTTCCATCCAGCTGGAACAATGGTTTGCAATATTAATATTTTTAACAATACTCCTTCTAAAGGTTAAAGACAACTCTTGGTGTTCTTTTGTCAGGCGGCTGACTATGTGAATAGGCAAAAACCTTTCATAGATCGAATTTCCAAGTGTGTATTTTTCAATCATGTAAGTTAATGCAACCAAGTAGAACACCTGTTCAGGATTTCTGATGCCATAGCAGATCAGTTTGCCCTTTGTAAATAAGAGAGAAGGCTTCATGTCATTGCCAATACAATAACTTGTCTTGAAGATCAGGTTGTTAAAAGTTTTATAGTCAAATTCCCAAACTCTTGACCTCTCAAAGACACACTAAGAGAAGATGACTTCATTTTATATTTGGAACAGTCACAATTGTCTACAAATTTTTCCATGATTCTTTCAGGATTCTTTCATGACAAAATTAGAATGCATTACAGCAGATTGAGTTCTGTGGCATCTGCTAACTCAAACAATTTGGAGTGTTATGATTGGCTCAACCTCTTCACTCATTCATTTTTCCATGGTGGATGCATTAAATTACAATCCTGAAATCTCCCAGACATGGTCAATGGGGATTATAAAAAGTGTGGTCCACTGTATCTGAAGTGCACCAAGCTGGGGGAGGTTGATACTTTCAATTCATCTTTCAACCTGAAATCAAGAGATTTCAGGATGAATGAATAGAACAAAAGGTTTGCTCAAACATGCCCATGAACAAAACACTGCACAGTCTTTTGTTCAGCAATATACCTTTGCTAAAATCATTTTGGCAATGACGTCTCTGGCATGCACATCAATAGTACAAATGGTCATAATCTTCATTCTGTCCCCTGGAGATAAGTTCCCAATCAGCAGTGTAATTAAGGTGTTCAACTGGTTAATCTGTGAAGAGGAAAACCAAAGAGATGAAAGGGTTTTCTGATCTCTTTCAGAATGAGCTGTTGAAACTTGTCTGATATAAGTGTATACATCCACACACGCACATCCACACACACGCTCTATCATTGCACACACCAGTGTTTTGCAGTCAGGTAAATTGAGAGACCTCTAGTCACCTGTTTCTTATTGTAATCTTTAATTGCATTTTCATAGCCTTCTTCCAGTCGTGAAAAGGCAATGCCAACTTCCGTAGTCCACCAGATCTGGGTACATGTTAAAGCAATCTGCCACAGACAAACAGTTATATGAAATGTTGCAGGCCTGTTTAATCATCTATAAACATTGCCCCTCATGGAGGTATGGGTGATCAGACTTTAAGCTTAAACTTACAAAAAAGGCTTCTTCTGTCTACCTTTGTATTTTGCTCAGCCACTACTCTGGAGTAGTGGCTGAGATGTTGAGCTAGAAACCAGGACTATGACTTTGGGCTGGAAGTCCTTAGGCCTGGAAATTCACTCGGTGATTTTGGGCCAATCCCTCTCTCTTAGCCCAAGTCAAGTCACTCACAGAGTTGTTGTTGTTGTGGGGAAAACAGGAGATGAAAGAATTAGGTATGTATGCTGCCTAAAGAGGACCAAAAATTTAGATGGAATAAAAATAAATGAACTTGTTTTGGTTCCTTCCTCTTTTTTCTTTGAAGCTGAACCAGTGTTTTTTTGCTTACCTGGGCTGGGTAATCAAATATCCATTGTTCTCTTGGTTTTTCCTCATAAGTCACTACGGCTTCGGCTATTAGCTGGCGCAAGGTGCTCTGCATTCTCTCCAACACTCGGTTTAACCAAACTTCAACCTGGGTGTAGACTTCCCAAATTAGTTGTGCATGTTTGGGTGCTTTGATATACATCCTCCTAAATGTCTGTATTCTAACTTTCTTTCCTCACCAGATTGTATTACAAAATACAGGTGTAATTTTTACTCATTTGTATCATCTACCCTATTTGTAGAATGGCGGGATGAGGATTATGATAACACAAAAATCAGTATGCTACTGTAAGTTTGTTTCATTTTGCTGTAGCTAAAGAAAGTAATTTTTGCTAGCTATCCTGATGTTATCTTATAGTATTTATCAGCCTCCTCGTATTCATGAATTGACAAGAGAACTCCTGTTGATATGATTTAATAATAAAATTAAAAAAGGCTGAAATTGTTGATCATCTAACAGAATTCCCTCTAACTTGGACTCTACTCTTGTCTGGAAAAAGTCCAGTGTAACCATTTTTTTAAAGGGACTGATGGGATTAATTGAAGATCAGTAAGTTTTATCTAAACTTGTGGAAAATATGGTTATATAACCAGCCCTATAGTAGAAAAATTATTGCCGAAGAGCTAGCCTGGCAGCCATAATGTTAACCTTATACCACTAGCCTTCAACATTTCGCAAATGTTATCCACTTTGCAAATGTGGATAAAAGTGATCTAAATGATCTTGTATATTTGGATTTTCAGGAAGCTCCTCACTAAAACCTTGTAAGTAAATTCAACTGCCATTAATCTCACTTAGTTAGAGAACAGAAAGCAGGGATTAAGAATAAATTGATTTTTTTTTTCACAAATAAACGTAGCTTTTATGCCAAGGGTCATTTAAACTTTACAACTGATCTGGAGTTAAAGGTGCCACATTTGCTGACGACATCCAGCTATTTAAAGCACACAATAGAAAAGAAATGATGAAAATTTAGCATCGCTTGGAAGAAATTTCTGCTAGCAGAAGTCTTGCTAGTATAAATCACCTGGTGTTCCTTGCCTCTGTGTTGAACTGTCCTTTCATGACATGACCCAGACAGCATAGTTTTATTATTTTTCATAGGGTACATCTTTACCTCCCAGCAACTGCAGTGTGAAGTCACCTCGGTCACTATTTCCAAAGGATATACTTTCAGGCTATCTCCTTCAGCTCAGGCTAGAGCAGCTTATATTCAGTTTTAGCTGTTCTGGTGTTAAAGGAGTGTTTTGCCCTTTCTTCCAGCATGAATTTTGCCATAGAAATAATCTACCACTTCTCATTATGATGCTGGTGAGTAGACGGACAAAGGGTTAGGTCTGCTCAACCCTTGCTGGCCACTGATGATGTTGCAGACAGGATACCTTTTCATTGCCCTCCGTGGGTATTTTTGCTTGGGTTGGAAGAAACACTCAGTACTTGGCTTTTGCAAGGGAATGTGCCTGTATAATGTCCAACCAGTGTTTCAGGAAGCATAGTTCAAAAATTATTTGGATACCCTATATATACAGATGTTGATCCCTTCTGGAAGAACAGTAGACTTGCCTGTTAAAAAATGGACCTAAGCTTAAAAAACAGGAGATAGAGCCAGATTTTGCCAATTGAATGTTGCTGAAACTGCAACCAACGGTCTGCAACATCTGCCTATATCAGGGGGGTTTGTCTGGCCATAGTTCTCAGTGTCGTAATTCTTTGGGCATTACATTGAAGGATGTAATTTTGCTGGTTGTCACTCATTGTTAGCTATTCCCTGGCAGCACTATTTTACTTGGGTTTAATGGCAGCGGGGTTTAGATAGCAGGCAAGAGTTCTCCTATTTTCCCCTAGGTAAAAACAAAGCAAAACCAGGTCGTAGGTGCAGCAGAGAGGTGCGAATCAAGGAGGAGCACAGGCTTAGCATTCTTCCAGAAAAGTGCTAGACATCCATTCAGAGATACCACTATGGAAGTTCTGCAAGGGCCAGGAACCTGCCAAGGTGGCAACTTGAATTAACCAAGACTGCTGGTAAGAACCGTGATTGGTGATGTTTTTTCCCATCAGCAGGTAATGCTACTTTGAGAGGAAAATCATTCAAGGGAGTCCACCCTTCAGTGCTTTTCAATTGCCCCACATTGGGACTCTAAGGTCAATATGCTCAGTAGCCTAATCCTTGAGCAGAACATTACCTGGGAGTGGAATTGGCGCTGTGATATTTTTCTGCTGACTTAAAGTCTACAGGAATACTGCATTTAAAATGATTATAACTAACCTGTCCAGAGCAGTCGCACTCCTTGTCAAAATCAACATACTCGTCTTCTTTGCTGTACATTCCCACACCAACCTTCAGAGGCTGTCCTTCTGCATCTAGCTTGAATTTCAGCTTTGCCATGCTATCAAATAATTTGGACAAATGGCGGGACACCTTCAAGAATTACAACACAAAGGACCAGACGGTAGTATTAGAGGTCTGATGAAGACATCGGCAGTTCTTTAAACTGATCATCACTGTTGAAAGCTTGAAGTAAAAATGCACTGATCAATTGAACAAAAGTGTCTAATTTGAAAACATCAGTCAGATCTGTGCAAGTGGTCCATTCACATATTTTCTTCTCTCACTGTTTGATCCCGGTGAGAAGAAGGACGTTTTATCAACTGTCAAGTGAGATCCTCTTTTAAATTGGATTATCAAAATTTAAATCATAGGCTTCAATGAGCTTCAACCCCTTTCCTTAATTTTTATCAAGTCACAGAAATCCTGTTCAGTTTCTGTTAGTCTGTGATGTTTGTATTGGATGCATTAATTTTTATGTGGGAAAGAGAACTTAGTCAAACTCCTGACATTCTATTACAAATTCCATTATAAGTTCCAAACTCCGCCCCCCCAAACCTCAAAACATTCCATCATACCTCAACGGGGTCATTACCATTGGACAAAATATCCAGCAGGTCAGCAGAGGATACAAAATAAAATCGAGGGAAAGCCAGTCTCTTGGTTTCCAAATATTCAGCCAGAGCTTTTTCACAGAGTGCCAAACTAAAAAGCAAGCAAGAAAAAACTGGTAACACCCTTCTTTTTGCTCTCTCTAAGATTATCCTTATTCATCACTATAGATTTACATTGATGTAGACTTTAAAGCAGAGGTTTAATTTTCTCAATGTCAAAACCAGAAGTCGAATTGGAGTCTCCCAAACATCTGATCCATTTAAACATATACGCACGGTCACTCAAGCTCTCGTCACTTCCCGCCTGGACTACTGCAATGCTCTCTACATGGGGGTCCCCTTGGGGTCCACCTGGAGGCTCCAACTGATCCAGAATGCGGCCGCGCGGGGGATCATGGGAGCGACTAGGCGCTCTCATGTGACACCTCTCCTGCGTGAGCTGCACTGGCTCCCGGTGGTCTTCCGGGTGCGCTTCAAGGTGTTGGTGACTACCTTTAAAGCGCTCCATGGCTTA
>JANHZT010001976.1:153953-165476 GCA_032468215.1 Stegonotus admiraltiensis | reverse complement strand
CCCCCTCCTACTTTCCCACACATGAGAAGGTGGCAGCATGGAAGCTTCTGGCCTAATATGGCTTCCAAAGCTGACACGTCGGAGCAAACTGGTTCACTCCCAGCTGATCGTCGGAGCTACCAGTCTGAACCGGTAGAATCCCACCCCTGGTTATGATTAAAAAAGAAACCTATAAGTTATGAGTGTATTTTCTAAACATAGATTAATTGAATATCCTCTCCAAGGCTGTACTTATGTGCCATTAAGATTTTTTAAATGAAGACTTTGAATCCCAGCAACATTCAAATCTACACTAATCTATTATTTTCTTATACTGCAATACTATACTAGAGTTGGGTCTAATGGAATAAGCCTGTTATTCATCTGAAAAGCAGAATTAATCTCAATGTCACATAGAAAGAGACATTGAGTATATGAGCAAGGACCATGAATTTTAGAGCAAGCTGGTTGTGTTGCATTGAGCTGTGGTGGCACAGTGGTTAGAATGCAGTAGTGCAGGCTACTTCTGCTGACTGCTGGTTGCCTGCAGTTCAGTAGTTCAAATCTTACCAGGCTCAAGGTTGATTCAGCCTTCCATCCTTCTGAGGTCAGTAAAATGAGGACCCAGATTGTTGGGGGCAATAGGTTGACTCTGTAAACCGCTTAGAGAGGGCTGTAAAGCACTGTGAATTGGTATATAAGTCTAAGTGCTATTGCTATTACAGGACCCTTAGCTACTAAACAGCAAACATACCCACCATTCTCTGCTTTTCAGCCACATCTAAAAACCAGAGGTTCGCTACAGTTGATAAATATAAATTGGCTACTAAAGGAGTTGTTCATTCAGTGCAACATAATCCATTCCCATTCGTTTCAATTGCAGGTCAGATCTTTGCCTGACATATATGGATTTGGGGGTGGTGAGGGTGGAGAGACAAAAGTGGTAGAAAAACGCTCCCACAATTGCAGAGCTCAGCTGTATTGTTTTTCTAATGAGTAGGTGGGAATGATGAATGGATGTTTATGCACCTGTGGTTTGATTTTCATTTTCTTGAAATGAAAAGCTTGGGTCCTTTCAATTGTTACTTTCTGTTTAGAATAGTGGAATAGTCTTGACTTAACAACTAGCCACGGATACTTCCAGCCCTGTGATAGCTGGGGATTCATGGGGTCATAAAAAGGGGTTGAAAGCTGGGTCCAGCCCACAGGCTGACTAACTTTAAAATGGCATATACCTGATGTTACTGGTGTCAAACTATTTTGTCTTGAGTTTGCCCGTTATAAAGCAGGCTCTGCCAGAGTGGGATGATGTTTTTGTTCTTCAAAACTGGTTTGGACTGACTGGTTTGTCTTGGCAGGGTTGTGGTTCTTCTGATGCAAATCCCCTTCCAGCCTCTCACTTTCTACGTAAGTACTTGCGGGTTATGCTTGCTTTGAAGTTCCCTTCTAGCTTTCAAAGGAGAGGTAGTGAACAGGGGTGAAATGCTCCCGGTTTGGACCGGATTGGGCGATCCGGTAGAGATTGTGGCAGGTGGTTCAGAGAAAGGGTAGTGATGGCGGTGTGAGGCTCTGCCCACCCGCCTGGGTGTCATTACTTCCTGCTTTTAAAAGGTAACAAAAAGGCCCTGACGATCGCGCACCACAGCTGTGATCATCAGAGCCTCTTTTTTACCGTTTAAAAGCATTTTTTTATAACCTATTCGCCCGAATAGGTTGTAAAAAATTGCTTTAAAATGTTTTTTTTTAGTTGGCCACACCCACCCAGTCACATTACCCCCCCACACCCATCAAGCCACGCCCACAGAACCTGTAGTAAAAAATTTTACATTTCACCACTGGTAGTGATGCAGGACAACAATTTTGGATCCCAAAGAAGTTCCTGATGGAAACTTTCTGTCCCATTGCAATAGACCCATGATGGCGAACCTATGGCATGGGTGCCACAGGTGGCACGTGGAACCATATTGGTAGGCACGCGAGCTCAGTTCCAGCACACATGCGTGTGCCAGCCAGTTGATTTTTGGGCCTTCTGGGCCCACCAGAAGTCAGCCTGTTTACAGCCTCCGGAGGGCCTCTGGTGGGGTGGGGAAGACCGTGTTTGCCCTCCCCAGGCTCCTAGAAAGGCTCTGGAGCCTGGAGAGAGCGAAAAATGGCACGTGGGGCCTATCGGGCCCACGTGCCATCATGTGCCAAAAGCAGGGGGAGCATGGGGGGGCGCATAGAATTATGGATGTGGGCATACGTGCGTGTGACCCCTCCGTGCTCCCCCCACTTTTGGCACGTGATAGCAAAAAGGTTAGCCATCACTGCAATAGACTGTATGGCCTGCAGCACTGCAGAAGAGCAGGTAGTAACATTCAAAGAAAAACAGAATCAACAGCCATCATTTCAAAAGTCATGAACTGACTGGATTAAAAAACATAGCCACTTAGAGGTTGTTGTTTTTTTTTTACAAAATGAAACCACTCATTTGTACATCATATACATGTACTCAAATACTTAATCAATGTAAATTTGGAAATAATGTGTACCACAAACACACATGCACAAACACACCAAAAAAAACCCAACGAATGGTGACTTAGATATATAAGCATGCACATATGGCTTTTGAGTAAATGCTATACATTGATCTGCAACTTTGGAACCTTACCAATTTTCTTATGGTACTTTATTGTATATGGGCTAAGCAGCCTTTCAAAACTTGAGAATAATAGTTCTGTCATATTCTTCATCTTGCATGGAGTTACCATGGCATCAGGAACAGATCCAGAAAAAGTTCTTGAAATTCTGATCATGGCAATTTCCCTATGGTGACATGTTTGACATTTGAGTGTTTTGCAACTAGTGGGCATTCACAATAATTGCAACTTCATGTAGATACACAATCAGTATTTGTACATTTCACAACCAGCTTCTAATAAGCAGAATCAATGGAGAAGCAGTAAAATTACAAGTTCTAATGATGTGATGACTTGCTTAATGACTGAATGGAAAGTCCACGGCAGTCATGCAATGTTTTACTTAATAACTGTGTTGCTTAGCAATGGAATTGTCAGTCCCAATTGCTAAGTGAGGACTACTTGTACTTGCATTATTTTACAGACATGTCATCATACATACATTTTTTTTCTAGACTGCAGTTGAAGAGAAAAATACTAGTATGACTGTAAATTATAGGCTAAAGCTGAGCAATTTGTAGCAGATGCTGGGAAGTGGATGAAACGTATTCTTCCTTGGAGCAAGTGATAGTATCTGCCATTATTTTGTAAAACAAGAAATGACTATTTTTTTCTTATTATTATTTCCAGAAACATCCTTTTGGGATGAAGAATATAACAGAAAATAGTTTATTTGCATATGTTTTATGGAGATTTATTAATGATGCAACCACTTCACTGGACTGGGTCATCCAATTCCCAATGGTCAAGGTAATCCTGAAATCCACATTCTTTACTTTAGAGTTGTAGAGCTTGGATTCCTCCAGGTTGATGGGTTCTAATCCCCATCAACCTCAGCCCGCTTGAACAAAAAAGACAGACTGGTAATCTGCAACATGTAGAGCAGGAATCCCCAACCTCCAGGCTGTGGGCCAGTACTGATCTGTAGTCTGTTAGAAACCCAGCCGCCCAAGTGAGCAAACGTTCATCTGCACCTGTGTGGGATCTAGGTAGCACATGAAACCATCCCACCCACCTACCTCATCCGTGGAAAAATTGCTTTCCATGAAATCTTTCTCTGGTTTCAAAAACTGCTGATATAGAGGACTGCAGATTTTCCATATTTACAGTACAGTGCAGCTGTTGAACCCAATGGAATCTTTCTAGGAGACAGATGATTTGTGTAGCTATATGTCCTTCTAATGTCTGTGTCTGTAGACCAGAGGTCCCCAATCCCTAGGCCAAGGCCTGTTCAGAAACGGGCAACACAAGTGGGGGGCAAGCGCTTGTACACATGCACAGATCCACTTGTGTGAGCAGTGGGCACTTGCATGTGAAGCTCTATTTGTGGGAGCAGTGGGCGCTTATACAAATGAATATGTGCATGCTCGTGCACTTGCCACTCACACAGAGCCATCCCTTGTCCCGTCCCCCCACCGCCTCACCAGTCCACCAAAGGTTGGGGACCATTGCTGTAGACCACATGTGATTACCCTCTGAGCTGTAGAAAACTCCTTTCTATTTAATGTCAGGAATGCTTAATTGTCAATGAAAAGAAAGAAGAGAAAAAAGCATTCTCAAACCAAACTGTTCACAGGTGTAGACAATAAAAAGCTTTCCAAAAATACTGTAAGGTCCCAAAATGTACTTCACCAGAATGCCAAAGAGAGAGAATCAAGACCAGTCTTGGAAAAAGAAGATTTTATTTATGGCCAAAAACAAATAGCTGAGTAAAACCATTCCAAACACATACAAAAGAGACATGTATATGGAAAGACCACACCTTCAGAGAAGGTCTGATCCCTTTTATACTGTTAAAACACCAGTTAAATCCCCAATTCTGGCCTCCTAATCTATGCTTGTGTATTCCTTGTTGCCTTGCAAAGGAATAGAAGCCTCCCAATTAGCATTATCTCTTCTTTGAGCATTCCTTTGTTCTCCCAATTGGCCATTTGGCCCCCTGGTGCTGCAGGGAAGGGAGCTTACCCAGATCAAAGGTGTAAATTAGGGCTGAAGTGTAAGTTATCCCCTGGATGATATATGTAGTTCCAACTGAGATATGTACCATGCTTTTGGATGGCACGAAAAAAGGGAGAAAGTAGATTGAATGGGTTCAGATCAAATGGCAGGAACATATGTTTGACAAATACCAGATACTTTACAGAGGCCTAATAACAGTATATGTTTGTTACAGGAAGTTAGTTACAGGAGATACAAATATAAAGGCATAATGTATATGTGATACAAATACAAAGGTATAATATATCATATGTGTGCAGAGGTGGGTTGCAGCATGTTCTGACCAGTTCTGGAGAACCAGTAGTGGAAATGTTGAGTAGTTCAGAGAACCGGTAGTAAAATTTCTGACTGGCCTTGCCCCCATCTATTCTCTGCCTCCAAAGTCCCAGCTGATCAGGAAGAAATCACCAAGCCATGCCACGCCCACCAGGCCACACCCACAGAACTGGTAGTATCAATTTTTGAAACCCACCACTGTATGTGTATTATACAAATACAAAGGCATAATATGTGTTACAAGACACTAATGGTTACAGAATAACAAGTTTCTACTACTTCTAGTATATTCTATTATGTTCTATTATTTATTATACCTTTATTACCATTTCCCTTCAATACTGTTGTCCTCTTCCTAGGAAGACTTCATAAAAAATCATTAGTAAATAACTTGTACTTACCACATTTAGAAAAGAATGACAGGACTTTTAAATATATGCACCTAAATAAATCCTTGTGGCCACTTTAAGATTAGCTTGGCATCACCACAAAATGTTTAATGACATAGATGATGCAACGGATAACCTTTCATGTTATGGGAAATGAATAAAACTTATAATAATTGTTCTGCTGCCTCGCATGTTGAGCACTGTTTGTTCTGTTTTCCCTTTTCAGAAGAGAGATGTTGGTTTTTCACAGGAGCCTATTAAACATATATGTTTAAAACATAATTTTGTTGATGCTTTGAATGTACCATGTCAAATCTGCATGAAAGCCAACCTCTTTTCAGAAGCTATAATCCTGCTCTCTTCCTATGCAGGCCACTGTGCGAGCCCTGGACACAGTTACAGATTTCTTGCTGAAACAGACTGGTGAAGATGTACAAATCACTACATTTATGCTACTAGGCTCATCCAAGGTATCTGAGAGGGCCAAGGCCTAAGTAAGATGGCTGGACAGTTGGATTTTTTTTTTTAAAGTATGCTCTCCTTTCACGCTCTGGGGGACCCCATCCCTTTTATTCCCCCACCCCACTTTGTCTTCTTTGCTTCTAATTCCTCTTTGGTAGACATAGTAGGCTGCAAAAATTCTGCTAAACTCCAAATGACAACAGAGTTTTCTGTACCTGCTAGTTACGTCTAGTGATTGCCTGGACTTTTGCTGCCCAAGTGTGATAATCCATGCAAATTTGATTTATCTGGCATCCAAGAGTCTACATAATGGTGAACACTGGTGGCTCTGCCCACAGCCTGGTGTTTGATCCCGGAGGACTCAAGGTTGACTCAGCCTTCCATCCTTCCAGCATCAGTAAAATGAGGATCTAGATCAGTGATGGCTAACCTTTTTGCTGTCGCGTGCCAAAATGGGGGGCGGGGGGGTGTCATGCACACACGTGCCCACACCCATAATTCAATCAGCCCTGCCCCCACGCATGCGTGTGGTACCCCCCGTGCTCCCACCACTTTTGGCACACAATGGCACGGTGGGCCCGGTAGGCCCGTTTTTCACCCTTCCCAGGCTCCAGAAGCTTTCTTGGTGCCTAGGAGTGGCAAAAACGGCCTTCCCCACCCCCCCGGAGGCCCTCCAGAGGCTGAAAATGGCTTGTTTCCCAACTTCTGGTAGGACTGTTTCTCGCCCTCCCCAGGCTCCAGAGGCTTTCTAGGAACCTGGAGAAGGCGAAAACAGCTTTCCCCACCCTCCAGAGGCTGGAAACAGCCCATTCCCCAACTTCCGGTGGGGCCAGAAGGCCTGAAAATCAGCTGGCCGGTGCACGCATGCACGCTGGAGCTGAGCTAGGGCAACACCTGCGTGCCCACAGATATTACTTCGCCATCACAGATCTAGATTGTTGGGGGTAATATACTGACATTTGTAAACCATCCAGAGAGTGCTGTAAAGCACTATGGGACAGTATATAAATCTAACTGCTACTACTACTGCTATTGCTATTGCTATTGCTATTGCTTGAAAGTGGGGGAAAAGCAAAGGAGACAAAACTGAGTTCTAAGTTGTTTCCAAGTCTTCCTTCACTCTCTGGTGGCTGCCAGCACAAATTTTAAAAGTTTACAACCAAGACAGCTGTATAAGAGTATAAAAGCCAAACAATTCTACATATATGTTACGAGAGAAATGTGTAGAGATCTACAATTCATCTTTAATGTGATAGAGTGATGGTGTAGTTTATTGTAGGTCATGTGGTTGTAAACAACAAAAAAGTGCTCCTTGCCACTACTGTCTTTTTCATTAAAGTATTCAAAAGGCTATCCGTCCCAGAAAATTTCCTGAGTTTATTTCCAGCAGCTCCTGTCCATCTTTCTATCTCCCTCTCTTAGCGTGGATGGATTGCTTGGCTGACTGCAGCCATTGACAAGCGCGTGGTGTCATTTGTCTCAGTCGTTATGGACGTCCTGAATTTTGTTGAGGTGAGTGTTTTCAGATGCAGTACAGTATACACCTGTACGTTGTGTATACTGGGTTGGATTGTGACAGGAGAAATCTCCTGTTCCTCCAGATTTTTCTAAAGGAGCTTCTTAACTTTTTGAAGGAGTTCCAGAATTATAAAGCTAAACAGCTTAGAATACGTAATCAAAGCCTGATGGGTTTCACACATCAATTGGGTGGCTTCAGCTATTGGAAATGAAAATTGGGTTATGGTAGAAGAAGGGTGAGCAGCCTGTTTTAGAAGTTCTGGGCTTGACCTCACAATGGTCCTCACCAGCAAGCAAGTGGGAAAGCACTGGAAAAGTTGGAATCCAAAATAATGGATGGATCCAAGCTGCCATTGCTAGCTCTCATTTTAATGGGGGGAAATATCCTGTCCTGTCAGAGCTACTCTCAGATCAATGCCAGTACTTCCCTATCTGCAGGTTACTTCTCCATTCAGTTCAAATTGAGTTGAGATATAAATCCAAATTTCTTCCCTTGAACATGTAGACTTACAAATTATTGCATAAACTGGGAGGGGCATTTTGTTTCAAGGTTTGAGATGATTAAATACAAGTTGAAAAGTTCTCAGTGTCTTTCCCAAAAGACAGCTACTTTCCAGATTTTTTTTTCCCCAGTAGTTTCTATGGCAACCACTACCAGCCTGCTCCCAACATCCTAGTATAATAGTAAGGTGAAGGACTTATAGAAAATACAAAATGACTGCCAGAAAGAAAACTAAAACTTTTCCGTTTGGGTTTTTTTAAGGAGAAGTACAGTTAGACTGTCCTAAAAATAATTGGAAGTATCGCCTTTATCCCTAGAAAAGTTAGTGAAATTATCATCTCTGCTACTTCATTCAGGAAAAAAAAATTGAAAACGGGCATTTGCTCCAAAACAGAGATGTTATCTGATGTATCACTAAAAAAATAGATGCAGTTTCCAAAAATCCTAACTAAACTGTCCCTTGAAGAAGCTATCTCTTTCTGTGTTACAACACTTGCATCTGTATACCAGTGGTGGGTTGCTACTGGTTCTCCCCAGATTGCGTGAATTGGTAGCGGCGGCGGCGGGAGGCTCCGCCCAGCTGCCCAGACACTTCTGCACAGGCGCAGAAGCATGAGAGAGAGAGAGAGTGCACGTGTGCAGATGTGCGAACCAGTAGCAAACTAAATTGAAACCCACTACTACTGTGTACCCCATCTAGTTCATAGCAAATGCAATGTCCCCTGAGAATTTCAGAGAGTTGCAATTCTCAAAAATGGAGGGCACTAGGTTGAAAAAAGCTGACATTTATGCTACAATGTGGTTTGAACCCAGTATTACTGACAGGACCTCAGGAGCCAAACTATGTCTGATGCTTGCAGGATTGGTCTGCCCATGTGATTGGGGAGTCAGCTACTTAAAAATCTAATGCCAACAACCTAGCTTTTTGTAAAGCTTCCCTTCATTGCATCAAAAAATCACAGCTATAACCTTCTGCAGAATTTACATCACCAGTACAGATCATATTGTGGCTGGAGTTTCGCACTGGCACCTTTCTACGACATCAATATTACTCAACAGATCGATCATCCCCGTTTTGAACTTATTGCTTCAAATATTGACCCTTTGAGTAAGTACACACCACTGAAGATGAAATGAGTGGGTTAAATTAATGAAGGACTAGATTATAGGACTGTGGTATTTAGCAGGATACAGATGGATTTAGGGAGATGCAGAGTATGTGAAAGAAACTTGAGACATACATTGATGGACTTTGAGAACAACCTTGAGGAACAGGAGGAAGAGCTGCAGCCAATGCAATGGTCAGATAAGAGAAAACTCAGCTCAAAGGAGGAATAGAATTTGAGAAAATGTCTCAGACCAGACTTTCCCTAATTCTCTTCAGGATAAAGGCAGGGAGGGGAAGATACAAACAGAGTTTCTAGGTTCTGTTATTTTGACCCTCTACTTTGATGTCCAATCTGCCTTGAAGGGCTGACACATACTTAAGGTGTGGGTGAGGGCAGTGGTGGGTTGCCCCTGGTTTGAACCAGTTCTATAGAACCAGTAGTAAACTGGTGGGAGGCTCCACCCACCGACCCCAACATCATCAGAATGTTTCTGCGCACGCAGAAGAGCTCACGCACGCACAAGCAAAGTGAGTGTGGGTGCACAGCCCCGTTGCGAACTGGTAGTAAAGGTAGGTAGAACCCACCCCTGGGTGAGAGGACAAATTAAATATCAAAAGCAGTTCTATTCTCTATCCTCTGAACAATTACCCCTATCCTATTTTGCTTTCTGCTCAACTTGTGGCAAGGTTGAGATACACACACCTTCCTTTTTTTTTTTCTTCTGTTCCCAGAATATAATGAGCATTATATAAACAAAGCAAAGTACCTACTTGTGGCATCAGGAGATGAAATGGGCCAACCTGACAATTCTTATTATTATTTTAATCAGCTAACAGGAAAGAAATATCTCCGGTGAGTTGATCCATAGTAGAATGATTTCTGGTGTAGAGGATCTTAGGTTGCATTTTTGGAAGAGTGGAGTGGAGTGGAGCAATAACCAGTGCTCAGCGAGAGTTTGAATTAATGAGTTGAAAATAAATTGTAGAAAAAGAGTGCATCTGAGGGATTTTATTACAATTACAACTTAACTCTTACAACAACTATACTAATACCATAGGTTAGAGTTCCAGGGGTGTCAAACTCGACTTCATTGAGGGCTGCATCAGGGTTGTGTTTGACCTCGGGGGTCCGAGGTGGGCATGGCCAGGGTGGGTGTGTCCAGCTTAACGTCACTTGTATCGGGGGCACCTGTGGTGGACTGAGGGCCCTGCCAGTGAAAAATGGCTCCTGAGCTCTGTTTTCGGCCATGACAGCATCCTGCAACCCTCTGCCAGCAAAAACGGAGTTCGGAGGGGGGGGAGCACTGCCCTCACGAGCTCTGTTTTCAGCCACAACAGCCTCCTGCAACCTTCTGCCAGCACCATCGGCCAGACCTTTGCTGTTTCCAGGGCAGCCCCGTGGGCCAGATCTAAGCACCCTACAGGCCAGATCTGGCCCGTGGGCCTTGAGTTTGACACCCCTGGGTTAGACAGTCACTTTCAATTTAAAATGAGGGAGAAAAATTGTGCTGGGCAAAATCCAAGCTCTCCTTCGGACATGTAAATCAATGAATGAGTTTAATTAGTCACTTTAGAGTTTAATGAGAGGCAGTGGAGGCAAACACTAAATGCCATGTAATAATGACAAGCTTGCCTTATTTGAAAATTGCCTCAAATATAGCTTGAATTTCAATTCTTTTATAATGTTTGTGGATTTATTGGATTTTGCCAATTGATGAGTAATATCAATCTTATGTAATATCCAAGGATCACTAAATAGCCTCCTTGGCCAGGGTAGAGGAAAAATGGCATTTTGTTTGGGAGTGGAAAAATAACCCAGTACTGCAGCTTATTTTAACACCACAGTGGGATTTGTTTTCTTTGTGTGCCAATGGCAAAATTAAATAGGCAACTGTGCAAAGTTGTTTCAAAGCGAACTCTTACTATTCAAGCGATGCCTGCATTTCACCCCATTCTCACCCTGATCGTTTACAGGATCATCCCAAATATGAACCATGCCTTGGCTTTCAATGAAGCCAGTATTGGAGTTCCAACTGCCACTTTTTACCTTATCACCATGCAGAATCAACAGCATCCCCAGGTCCATTGGAACAGGACTGTGGTGAGAGACATATTATTCACAACAACCAAAAACAGTTGATCTACTATGTTAAAATTTGAGCTTAGGTTCCACAAAAGAGCACTTTCAACAAACAATACTCCTTATTACGGTACCTTAGTATATCCAATAGGATGGTCAATGAGAGCACCAACCTGGAACCCTCCAGATGGAGTGGTTGGGAATTCTAAGCGTTTCAGTCATAATACCTCTGGTGGACACTTCTTGGGAAATCTTTGTTATGTTACTCATTACTTTTAAGTACAGTGTTTAAATTAGCTACTACTTTATTTTGAGCAAACATTAGTCACAGCAAACCAATATAGACTGTACTCCCAATCCAATTCTGAGTGAGAAAATGTACTTCCCATTCTTTGAGAACTGGGGTGATGATCTCATTGCAGCTGAGATAGTTAAAGCAAAAAGGATGAGCCGCGGTGGTGCAGTGGTTAGAGTGCAGTACTGCAGGCTACTTCTGCTGACTGCCGGCTGACTGCAATTTGGCAGTTCAA
>JANHZT010001976.1:120877-135611 GCA_032468215.1 Stegonotus admiraltiensis | reverse complement strand
ATAGCAATACGAGTAACATCAGCAGCAAGTAAAAATAAAAGAGAACAGAAAAACAAGCAAGCACTGCAGCACGGCCTCGGCCCCAGCAAAGCTAGCAAGGAGATATGGGGGTACGTACCTCCTGAAGTTTGGGGGGCAGGGAAAGGCAGAGCCAAAATCATGGAAACATACAAATGAGGGAAAAAGAAAATTAAAAAACAAAGGACTAAAATTTGCCCTTCGTGCACATTTCAATTGCAGTCAGCAGTGGGCACTGCCCAAGCTAAACATTTTTGAGCAAAAGGGAAAAGGAGGGAGGAAGAGCTCTCCTTAAAGGGAGTCAACATATCTCCTACCTTAATACAAAAAAAAAGGAGGTGGGGGAACTGATACATTTCTGGGGCTACCAGCATGCCAAGGCCATGAATGCAGCAGCCGCTGGGATACTTGATAGAAAGGTTCACCTCTCCTGATTAATTCTTGCCATTGGCCATATCATGAATGTGTTTGCTACACAAACAGTTGACTGAGCAGTTAGTGATTTTAGTACCAAGGCAGTGGTGGGGGTGTTAAAATGGCCTGGACCCAGGAGGCTTCTAGGAGTGGGATGGGAAGGGCAGCATGCATCATCAAGGGCCAGAGGGTTCAGCCAAAGAACAGCCATATGTGGAGAAAACCAGGGTTATGTCCCACACAGTCAAGGCCAGTGGTCCTACCTGACCCACCTTTATTCTCCTGTTACCACCACCTCCTTCAACCCTCCCCTCTGGAACACAGCAGAGACCTCGTGTCTCCTCCCAACTTCTCTGTCTCTACAGGGTAAGCCTCAGTCTCCCCTTCTTTGCTGTGCTCTTAGCCACATTTTCCTGAATTGCACAATACTGCAGTTCTCCTTTTTTTAAAATGATGTCACTGAATAGACATCATCATGACAATTCTAAAAAGATTTGACATACGATGATGGGGATTGTTCCCATTGTGGTTGTCTCTTGAACTTGGGACCTTGTTATTTGGGCAAGTCTTCAGGCTACGATGTTCACTCAGAAAAAAAAATTCATATCTTCTAGATAAATAAATCGGGAGCATTTATTCCACTCTCTTTTGTTGCCCCTGAGAAAAGTTAACAGAGGAAATATCCAAACCAGGAAGCACTGCAGAATTGGGTTTCAAGTACAACGTTGGGGCTCATGGCATTAATACCGTCACAATTTGAGACACATTTTTAAAACAGTTGCCACAGAAGTTGAAATGCAAACAACAAAACATTCTGTCTCTGGAACTAAAGTAAATTTGGAGGTTGTTTACTGAAATGGAATATTAAATGTTGGAATTTGCATTTCACTTCTAAATCCTCATTTCTTTTGTTTCAATCAACCTCTCTTGCTAGATGGCAAGAATCTACCCTAAATCATGGTCACTCACTTCTATATCTAAGGGGAGGCTGACAAACAACAACAATAATAACAGACATTGTCTTATTCTGATGGCCTATTTGGCTATAATTTTATGGATTCATCAAATTTATAGAGCCACCCATCTCGCAGAAGGCAACAAAGTTGTGCTGTCTCTCAGTTACCTCTACTTGCTTAACCTCCTCAATCATGGGTGAAATGTAAAATTTGTTACTACTGGTTCTGTGGGCGTGGCTTGGTGGTGGTAATGTGACTTTTGTGACTTGGTTGTGACTTGTGACTTGGTGGCCAACTTTTTTTTTTAAACTTTTCAAAGCATTTTTTCTAATGCTTTGAAAAGCCTCTGCTGATCAGGCAACTCAGCTGGGATCGTAAGAGACTTTTCAAAGCATTTTTTTAATCACTTCTTCGGCCAAGAGGTTGCAGAAAAAAATGCTTTGAAAAACGTCTGATGATCCCAGCTGACCACGCGATCATCAGAGGCTTTTTAAAAACTTTTTAAAGCATTTTTTCATCGGAAGAGGTTGTAGAAAAAATGCTTTTAAAAGTAAAAAAAAAAAAAAGCTTCTGATGATCGTGCGGCTCAGCTGGGCATGGGGGGGCAGGGGGGGCACAGGGATTTTTGCTACCGGTTCTCCAAACCACCCACTGCCATCGCTACCGGATCGGGCAATCCGGTCCGAACCAGGAGCATTTCACCCATGTCTTCAATGTGAAGAATCTCTTCAGAACTGGGTCCAGCATGTAGCCAACTGAGCAGCCTTCAATTTTTACCCTGAGCCATAACAAATTCTAGTTCTACTGCATATGCAGCTTAATAATTCTGCCCAAATACTGCAGCTATTCTTTAAAATGCCAAGCGAGCCTAAATGTGTTTGCTCAGAAGGCACTTAAAGTTCCTTTTGTGCAACTACTCAAAGGCCAGTGAAATATTTTTCAATCGTTTTTTAGGAATTGTAAAATTGAAAATGGAAGGGATTTCAATTTTCTGGTGTAATTTGCTGTGTAACTGAAAGCCATCAGATTATCAACTACGGAACTATTTAAATGGAATGCCTATTATTCATTGAGCAGATAGGATACAGATAAGACTACAGCTCCATCATCCCATGGCCATTGCAGCTAGTTAGGGGAAAAGAAATTTTGAATCTAATTCCTAAAGCACCATAGCTTTCCTATTCCATCACAGAGAATGGGAAGTCTGGACAATTTGCTACCAAGCTAAGAGAAACCTTATTGTAATTGCTGTAATTACAATATATATTAATCTTAAATTATTATATAGGAAAATGTGGTTATTATGTGCACTTGCAGTAGTACACAACTGTATTACTATTGTACAACTACCGGTATGTATTACTGACACACTTATCAGTCTACTCTCAAGACTATGTGAGGACAGATCCAGGTTCCATAATAGCATTAGCAAACCTATATTAGTTCTGTCATAAAACAAGATATATTGTGATCCTTGGTCACTTTTTGCATGCCTTGATTGAAAGAAACAGAAGAAGAGGGATAGAAAAAGTGGGGACTTAGAATCAGATCTTATTTTGGACATCAAGCCTAGATGAGCGTATGTCTTCTCTCTGGCTCAAAGCAAAGTATGAAAAGTTACGTATGCCGAATAATTTCATTAATTTAGTTCAGTTCAGATTCAGCAATTACAAGTTTGACTATTTAGGAGATTTCCATTTTCAGATTTGATTTTCAGATTCCTACAAGAGAGGGGGGGAAACAAAAACTAGGCAACCAGCCGTTCCTTAAAGAAGCCCTTTACAGCCCTTAAAGAAGATTTTTCGAGCCAATTCCTGGCAATTGAAAAAAATAGCTTTGAGTAAACATGAAGAGGGAGCCAAGAGCTGCACAAGGAGAGCTGGTGAATGCATCCTACTTGACCTGTTAACACTGTCAGTGAGCGCAGAGCTGCTATGCGTGAAGTGATGCCAGAGACTAGTCTGAAAAATGAAAGTGAGACGCAAGGGACCATAGATAAGTCTTCAGCTTCTCTGCAGGTGGCTGTAGGTGTGCATTTTGGAACTAGAGTCACCTGCCATTTCTGGGACCCAAGTAACCTGCCTTTTTACTTCCTAAGTACATTCCTTTGCCCAATTTTGGTAAGAATTGGTTGGCCAACCCAACTTAAGAGGGCCATAGGAAGTTACTGAACACTGCAACTAAGACCCTCCTCTCTGGGTATGCTGTTCAAGAAAAAATAATGAGAAGCTTTCAGGTTGTATAGCTGGTCCTTTGTGCTGGACTGTGGCCACCGAGCCCCATGCAAAGAGACTCCTGCTGAGCTCCATGCTCCCTGCAGCCCATGCCACACCATCAGCAGCCCTGCTCCTTTTTGGTCAGGCCTTGCCTCGTGCAGACACACACACTCACCAAGCTTCAGAAGCCATCCTTCACGGTCCGGATTAAAGAAGGTATGCGTCAAGTCATTGCCATCATCCTCGGGGATTTTGAAGGGCTCATTTTTTATGCTCTCATAGAGATTCTGGTGTGAGGGAGGAGAAACATGTGGTCGATCACTTCCACGGAAAGGTTCTGCACCACCTTTTCAATATTGCACTAGTGCAGTTTTTACTTCCCAAGAACCATGACTGAGTTTTGGAAGCTCAGTTATTTGAGCAGGAGATACTGGGAAGACCAAGGTAGGCTCAACCCTGACCTATTCCTGGGTCCTTGGTGAGCCTGCCAGGCAGACAGACAGACAGAAGGCCCTCTGTTCCGGTGATTCACCACACCCACCGAGTTCTCCATTATGGCCTATTCACAGAATTCCAGTCTGTTCTCTTCCCACAAAACTCACCCTGAGCAATTCCTCAGGTAGGTCCCCGCCATCATTGATGCCACGGTTCATAGCGATGAAGCGCTCCACAGTGGGCTTGTCCTTCACATTGGGATTATGCAAACTGGTATTCAGCATGATTATGGCAAAGGAAAGCACATAACAGGTATCTGGGATAGAAAGAAAAGGGAACAGGGGATTCAAGTCAATTTGGTAACATAGTTCAGGTTATACAGTATCAAAGCATAAGATCAAATCCAAATTAGAGCCTAGAGGTAGTCTTCGACTTATGACCACAATTGGGGGCTAGAATTTCCATTGCTAAGCAAGTCAGTTGTTGAGTGAGTCACAACCAATTTTACAACCTTTCTGGTTGTCGTGGTTAAGTGAATCACTGCATTACATGATCGTTAAGCAAATCTGACCTCTCCCATTGGTGTTGCTTGTCAGAAACCGGCTGGGAAGGGTGCAAATGACAATCATGTGACCCTGGGATACCGCAGCCCATTGCCAAGTGCCCTGGTTTTTAATCACATGACCATGGGGATGCTGCAATGGTTGTAAATGAATCAACATTAAAGAAATGGTTGTGAGTTGAGGACTACTTGAGGAGCCCAAGTTGACCTTTAAAATCTTCTGAAACTCTAAGCCAATTGGGATCACTTTACCTGAAATACAGCTTGCTACCATATTTATTTATTTATATCCTGCATTTAATATTTTTATAAGTAACTCAAGGTAGTGAACATACAGTATATAATATTCCTTCCTCCTCCTATTTTCTCCACAACAACCCTGTGAAGTGGGGTGGGCTGAGAGAGAGAGTGACTGGCCCAAATACTCATCTGGCTTTCACAGCTTAGGTGGGGCTAGAAAAGTGTCCTGGGATCTAGTCTGGTGCCTTCACCATTTGACCAAACTGGCTCTCCCATAAGACTTACTCATTTCTTCAAAGGCTGTGTGTGCCCACAGAATAAATAAGTAGCTAGTAAGGGAGAGGGCTGTTGAGTAATGGCATGGTTAAGAAATAGCTTTCCCAGAAATATGCATGAGTACCATCTTTATGGTCCTTCTAGTGGCAATGAAGACTGGGGAGGTAGTGGTGGTGCCCACTTCCTTTTAAATAATTCAGCTAAGGTATGTTTTTACTTGACATCAAGGTTTTTTTTCACTTTGTCTATGTCATTAATGTTTTTTAATATAATTTCATGCTTAATTTTTGTATTTAGTCAATTTGCTGTCCATCTGACCACTATGTAACTCCATTGCTGAGTTGTTATAAATTACTCTAAGATCCTTTGTTATGCGATAGCATAACAGCAAAAACAGCAACAGCAAAGTAAGAAGCATAACTGAATCCTATGTTTCAAATTCTGGAATTCCTGGATCATTCACAAGTATTGCTACTACTTTTTTTGTTAAGGAGTGGGGCATTATTTCCCCCATTTCAGTTAGAACAGAAACAAAGAATGAGAACATTTTTAGTTCTTTGGTTCCATCTTCATTCATTTCAGTGCTGAGTCTTCTCTACTTTCATTAATGAACTTGAAGGTTAATTCAGCACTGTAAACTAGAAGGCCGTTTTTTCTGGAAATCTTAGTGGTTAATTTAACTTTGCACATACTCCACAACTTAAAGTGACAAATAACAGAATAACAGAGTTGGAAGGGATCTTGGAGGTCTTCTAGTCCAATTCCCTAGTCAAACAGGAAACCCTATACCCGTGATGGCGAACCTGTGGCACGCGTGCCACCTGTGGCATGCAGAGCCATATCAGTGGGCACATGAGGATTACTCTAGCTGAGACGCTGGCCAGCTGGTTTTGGGGCCATCTGGGCCCACCAGAAGTCAGGAAACAGGCCATTTCTGGCCTCCGGGGAGGTTGGGAAAGGCCATTTTTGCCCTCCCCAGGCTCCTAGAAAGACTCTGGAGCCTAGGGAGGGTGAGAAACGGGCCCACTGTGCCATCATGAACCAAAAGCAGGGGGAGCGCGGGTGTGTGTGTGTGCGTCGCATGTGTGGGGGTGGTGGGGCATATTGAATTATGGGTGTGGGCACACAAATGCGTGACCCCCGCTTTTGGCACGCGATGGCAAAAAGCTTAGCCATCACTGCCCTATACCATTGCAGACAAATGGTTGTCCAATCTCATCTTAAAAACCTCCAATGTTGGAGCACCCACAACTTCTGGAGGTGGTTGTTCACTTACCTGTTGACTGGAACACGCCAGGGTTGCATTGACAATACCGTTGTGCAAATGCTTCCATCATCCGGTCAATTTTTTGTGCTTCACCTGGCAACCGAAAGCTCCAAAGGAATTGCCTGTGAGGGCAATGAAAATTAAACCCATATCCATTTGTGTGCTTACAGTTGTGAGGAAAGATATACCACAAATAGCATTCCGTGCATCTTTCCCCTGGCAAACTGTTGGAAACACAACTCTTAGAATTTCTTGCCTACATAAGCAACCAGCTGGGAATTCCTACAAACCCAGCATATCTGATTGAGGCTAGCTTGACAAAGAAAGTGTTGTGAAAAATAAGGCTGGTTCAAGGCAGGAATGCTTCAGAATTGTCAACAAAGCATTGACATGCTTCTGGTAAGATCAGAAAAACCTGTTTTGAGGCTGAAATAGGATTCAAAACCTTTCCCACACCTCTACCCACAGGCCACATCAGGAACAGAGCAGATCTGGACTTTCAAGTGCTACCAGACCCTCAGTAACTCCCATAGCCCCAGCCAACATGCTGTATAATCATGGATTCTGATTTGTATGTATGTGTGTGTGTGCCTTTGAAACAGTTTTTCAGTCATTGTGATGTGGTTTGCCATTCCCTCAGTTTTAGGATTAGGAGTGTCAGGAGTAAGCAACAAATCCATTAGTGAAGGGTCCAAGTCAGCAACTTTATTGTGTTCTACCTATAATACAAGAATCTCTCCAGACTAATTGCCTTCTTCTTGGGAATAACCAGATAAGGTTCCATGAAACTTAGGGTGGCGAGTCAGGCTTATGCCTCTTGCGGCTATGCAAGGACCCAAGGCTAGTTCCCCACCTGACCCCTCCTTCCTGCCTGGCTGGGAGTTTCCCAACATTGAGAGGTTGACAGGCTCCAAATCACATAGTTAGCCTTGTGGCTAAGGTAGGTCTAGAACTCATAATGTCCCAACCTCTAGTCTGGTACCTTTAACCACTACACCAAACTGGCTCTCTACAGTCATAGAAAATGCTAGTTTATCTAGTTAATCCAAAACCATGGGAAAGAAAACACAATCTACACCTACACCTACAGATGCATAGACATGCATTTGTCTAATATTATAATCTCTTCCTCTGTCACTCACCGCAGTGCCTGTACAAGGTTGAGATCTGTAAACTCGTGCAGCTCCACAAAAGAATGTAATACTTGGATATTGAACTCGTCTCTGAGGGAAGGAAACAGAATACATTGAAATCCTGGACTGAGCAATTTATTGTTATAGATTACATCATATACAGGTGACAGAGCTTGACTATAGGTAAGGTCTGTGTTTGTGCCTCCTGCCTAATAATTATATGCTGAATCTGTATAGCTTAGAGTTACTACTCTGATGGTCCCTGAATTAGAAAGATCTTCCTATTTCCTCCATTCTGGGTACAGACTATACACAGGTAGCCCTCAACTTACAACTACAACTGAGCCCAAAATTTCTGTTCCTGAGGCAGTTGTTAAGTGAGTTTTGCCCCATTTTATGAACTTTGCCACAGCTGTTAAGTGAATCACTTCAGTTGTTAAGTTAATAACATGGTTGTAAAGTGAATCTGGCTTTCCCATTGACTTTCCTTGTCAGAAGGTCGCAAAAGAGGAACACGTGATCTTGGGATCCTGCAACTGCATATAATTTTGAGCCAGTTGCTAGGCATCTGAATTTTGATCACATGACCATGGAGATATGGCAATGGTTGTAAGTGTGAAAAACACTCATAAGTCACTTTTTTCAATGTTGTTGTAACTTCAAACGGTCATTTAAAAAATGGTTGTAACTCAAGGATTACCCTTACTCTACTGCTGAGTTTGGTCCTTTTTCTAACATTAAGAAGAACAGTGTTTGAAGATTAACATACATTCCATTTACTAAGAAGGTCTGGTTAATTACCTTTCACCCAAGTAGTCACCAATGGCAGTCTTGTTGAGTCCTTCCCCCTTGTAGAGAAACTGGGCAATGTCCTCACAGGTATTCTTCAAAAGGTCATTCTCTATGAGGAACTGAATCCCCTGCAAGTCCAGGGAAGAAGAAGAAAAAAGGAAGCTCTTCAAACATTTGCTGTGTGAGGACATAGAAATAAGAACTTGCAACGTCTGCCATGCTATTCCACATGAATTTCAAATTATCCTAATTGATTACATCCATTTCAAGCACAAGGGACTGCAGGAAGTTGCAATCAATATAAACAATAACTTGCTTAAACTCACTTAATGAATTCTGCAGCTGAAGTTAGTTTGAAATTATTTCCTGACACATGATTTAGCCCAAATGCCATACTTTCTCCATGATCATGAGAAGACTTAACAACTGAAACCCCAGCTGTGTTGGGGTTGTGTTAAGCCAGGGCAGTCAAACTCACAGCCCACAGGCCGGATGTGTCACACACTGGCCACGCCCACACCCAGTTTAGTGGGGAAAGCCCCAATATGTCATGTGACATCCCCGTGAGGAAGAGTGTTTGACACCCCCATGTTAAGCTGTGTTAAAATGAATTCTGCTTTTAAGAAACAGTCTCACCCTTATGTTTTCCTGGATGGAGAAGGGAAATTACAGACTTTATTGCTTATTTCCAAAGAATCCTCGAGGGAGGAATTGTTCTGAGGGGTTTAGCAGGTAATTTGGGGAAAGGGGGAAAAATACAGACAAACACCAATATAAGTAAGGCCCAAACTGATATCAGCCAATTTGGGATCACAGCCTTCAATCCTGTTGATAATGTAGGATTTTTGCCTGATGCACGGTTGCTATTAATATCACACCAAGGAAGCAGCAGCATTTACCTTCTTAGGATCCATGTTAAATTTCTTCCTCCCCATTGCCACCTGCTTGTTTCTCTGCATGTTTTTCCTAGGTAACACAAAAAGATTGCTCAGTCTCCTTTGCTACAAGCCAGTCTGTGGACACTAATTCTGTAATCTTCTCTGTTTGCAATACAGTTAACTTTTTCCTCCATCTTGCGTTCTAACTGAAACCTTAACAAACACATTCTCATCCCATGCTGTTCAATACTTGATACTGTGACTCTAATGCCCCTGAAAGGCCTTAAGGCCCAACCTAAAATCTCTAAACACAAGCAAACTCCTAATTTCTATAACAAGATGAACATTCACTCTCAAACATATTAGGGAATCTATGTAACAAGATTCATTTTTCAGAAAATTGAAGTCAGCAAAACTCTCGGTAGTATGTCGTCACTGAATATTTTCATGAGAGAATCTCCAAAAAATGTTGATTTTTTAAAAACATAAACACTAATGTGCTGGATATATAGAATGGCATGTTTGTTATTTGGATTAAAAATCTTGACACTTGATTCCTAAAAAAATGGAATGTAGGCAATTCAGTAGGCAAGGCACTTTTGGTTTTATTTATGAAGGATTTATTGTATTGTTCTAATTGATTGCTATTAGTCACCCAGGTTCTTGTGTAAGGTAGGACAGCCATTTAAAATTTCTAAATAATAATCCTGAATACCCACTAACATCAGGATTTATTTTCAACAGATTAGAGATTTTGGTAGAGTGATTACTTCTTTCTTTCCAATATTCATTCCAAAAATAGTGAAATGCCACCAAATTTCATCTTCCTACTTCTCCATCAGGACTCACCTCTCTTCTGTGGAGCCCAGATTCTCAATTTCATTTGTGACCTCTGCTATCTCATCTTTCAGACGCTGTATAGAAGAACAAGGGGGAAAGTCATGGAATAAGTAATGAAGTGATGCTTTTGATCAACTTGAAGCAGGGAGGAAGTTGTGTTTATTTTTAACCTCAGAATGGAGAACAACCTTTATTATACCAGCTTTGGCTGAACTCTTCTTTTTTAATACCAGCTTCACTTTTTCAAATTTCTAATTCAGAAAATGTTCAGCGGAGGGGCAGTGGGAAAAGAAGAAAAGGCATACTTGCAGAATATTGAAAAGAATAACCAAATTAATGCTACCGCTAAAAGTCAAGAGTATAATAAACTGAGATTTAGACGCATCCAATATCCCAATTGCAACTACAGAACTAACAATCTGATTCCTGTGGCTCCTTTGAAACCAAGGGACATTGTTCCTTCACTGCCCATCTTCTGCAGCCAAAATGAAGCAAGTCTCTCTGTCTTGGCTCTGAGACCAACTAAACCACCAGCATGCTGGCCCCTCAGCGGAAGGAAGAAGAGGAATCCCTGGGGCTAACGCAATCACTGGGCTAATCCCATTAGCAAGTGTCCGGCACATGGCAGTGATTAGCCCTTGCTGCTGTTTTATTTATTGCTGATGGGCTTGATGAGCATCCGTGCCAAGCAAAAGCTCCAAGGAGCAAGTTGCTGCAGGGAACAGACGGCCCCTGACAGAGCCAAAAGCAGATCTATCTGGCTAGTAGATAATGCAATGAGTGGCAGGGAATGCAATAAAGCCACCTTTGAAAATGTACGATTTATTGAGCGAAAAATGCAATTTTTTAAAAAATGGCCTTATCTTGGTCTGACAGGGAAGACAAGAGAAAGCTGAAGGACTGGGGGACAGGAGTGAAGGGAGATAATAAAATCAGATAACTCAACATCCTCCTCACTTCTTTGACAGATTTCACAGGCCAGAAAGTTGGTGTGTATGGGGGGCGGGGGGAATAACTTGGGAGCTGCGCTGTGAAATTGGATCTCCTGGCCATTTTGCACCCCCCTCTCCTTAGTGTTCAGAGTCATGGCTGCCCACTCATCTGCAATATTACAGCTCAAGACCTTCACTGTACAACCTCTCAGGACCACCCAGAAGAGAAAATTCTTTGGGAAATTGAAATCACCATTTTTTAAAAAAGAAAACTTACCCAAAGATAGAATGCCTGGCTCTAAACTACAATGTCTGAGAGCCGGGCTATAGTTACTCAGGGTCAAGGTAAGGAAAGAGGCATGGGAAGAGAAACTTGTACATCTTTAAATTTAGCTTATCTTAGCACTGAACAAAAGTGCCAGGGATTCAGAGTGAGAGAGCTGTATCTCAAAACAGGGATCAACACATCTTGGGAGAGGAATGTAAAAATGTAAAAAAAAAATGTTACCTTATGTCAAAAATGGGGCACACCAAAACCTATTAATCTGACAATGCTTCATCTCTTCTGCAGAAAAGCTGTTTATGTGCAGCCAAACTATTGCCACTCTCCATATTATTTTAACTGTCAGTAACTCTTAAAGATTTCAGGCAGGTGCTCCAGAGACATGGCCTTTAACCCGAGCTATGGCCTGCCTGAATTGAACTTCTACTCCCCTGCCCTTTCCACACACACACCTGTATATCTGCCAGCAGTTCCTGTTTCCGCCGACGGATGTTCTCCAATTCTTGACACTCCTCAGGGGTCAGGTCGCTTGGTACTGCAAGATGAAAGGAAGAGTTATGCTCTAGGTTTGGGGTTGGTTTGGATAGTCTTATAGGTACCCTCTGTAACTATAAAACGTGAAGTAAAGACTTCTATGAATTCAGTGGTTGCTTGTGTATCAAAGGGATGTAGAAAAGAAAGGACTGAAAGTCCAAAGACTATCAAGAATGCGTAAGTGAAGGATAGAGATTGCTCAATATTTTTTTTTCACTAGACCAAGGGCAGATGTGTTGTATGTGTGCGGTGAATACACATACTATCACAGAAATGTTCTCCAATGGCCAAGGATACTAAATTCTGGGTTAAACATTGGCATCCACAAAACTTCTCTTCTAAAAGACATATACTTAACATTCACTCAGGTTCAGTGAGCACAAATATACAGCGAGAGAGCACAAATATTACAGTTAGTTTGTTGTCTAATATAGATTTTTCTAACATCCCAGGATTGTTGATAGCCTCCCAGAGCAGTGGATCCCAGAGAGGCCATCAAAAACATACCACCAAAGGGAAAAAGATTCCGAAATACTGTGCATGGAGTTTCCTTACATATTTAATTAATGTAATTTAAAGTAAAAAGAACACACATTTAACTTTTATCCTGGCCCTATTCCTTGGTTGAGTGGGACCCTCTGAATGCCCCTTGAAAGCCTAAGGTTAGATCTCTGTCCATAAAGGCTGTATATTCTTGATCAATGTAATGATCCAATCTGTTCTTTGAGAAATGACAAGTGCCTGACATTATAGGCAGCGCAGCTTTCTATCACCAGATTATGCTAAAAAAATTTGGGTATACAGCATATGCTTTCTTGCACACATTCTAGCCGTTTTACTTATCTTTCAGCCTTGAGTTTACAAGTTTCCCAGAGACATCTGGCTGGCCCCACTAAATGCAAAAATGCTGGACTCTTTATCTGATCAAGCAAAAATATTATTTTTGGAAAATGAGAAGTGGATCCTGGACTTACAACACAAAATACCAAAAATATTTATTGTAAATCTGATTTCTTTCTGCTCAACATGCTTTCTTACTGTATTACCTTCTGGGCATAATCTGTTTTGAACAATAAAATAAAGATTCTTAAGACTTAGCACTACAGCATATATTTGCATTTTGGAAGAAATGTTTTAATGTTTCTTTTGGGATGGGGAACAATCTTAATGGTGATTTGATATGCAAGGAAAATGTTCTTTGGTTTTACCAGCAAGCAGAATCAAGCTCCCTTAGGCTATGGTTTTTCTTCTTCTTGCAAGCATAAAATGGCAATATCAGATTGTGCAGATTAGGTTAGAGAAGCCTGTATTAGATCACAAGTTCTAAGTGCACACCTTGAACACAGCACAAATGCTACAAATCTCAGATTTATAATTCCTGGGACAAGAATTAGAACACATTACTGCATTTTCTAAGGGGGAAAAAAACCCATATAAAACCATTTCCTCTGAAAATGTGGATGTCCCAAGATACGTCCAAATTCCTAGGAGAATGACCTGCTCAAGATTCCAAATGAGAATGCATTTTTTTCCTATAATGCTGTGTAGAATGGATAATTTCACCGTTTCACAAAGTGGATAATTTCATTGCATGAAATTTCTGCCTTTAAGACAAGATGGTGGCAGAAAAGTTAGTGCTCCCTGAGCTACTGTATATGCCAGGGGGTGGCAACCTTAAACACTCAAAGAGCCACAAAGGTCCTAATGGGAAGCCCCCGTTCAACTCTGGAGCCAACCAGAAGTCCAGTTCTCCCATCATAGTCTCCTAGTGCAGTGCCCTTTTTCCTCTGCTGACCAGAAGTCCAGTTCCCCCACCATAGAGTCTCCTCCTAGTGTGGCATCCTTTTTCCTCTATCTGCCCTAACCAAAAGCCCTATCAATTGTGGAGCTGACCAGCAACAGGGAGCCGCAGCAGAGTGATGAAGGAGCCACGTGCGGCTCCAGAGCCGCAGGTTGCTGACCCCTCGTATATGCTATTCTTTTTTTACAAAGTGCACGAGCTTTTCTCAGTTCTAACTCTTTTACAAAGCATGTCAGCCTAACATTAGCTTCTGCATCACTCTCTCCTTTCACAAATGTAGATTTATACCAGCAGGTTTAGAAAGCTAATCCCAGGAAGGATGGCCGATGGGTCTGTTTAATATAAATCAGGATGTTGGCAATGGGTTGGTATTGCAAATGACCCAAGTCTGCTCCAGTTATAAATCATAGATAACATCCGATCCTATTATTCAGAAAAATCCTAGAACAGCTTCAACTTTTCAGAGTGAATTAGGATGCGCAGGTGTGCATCAGGTGGTGGTGAATGACAATCATATGCACACAGCTGTGTCCTATCTTCAGAAGCAGCTTGGCAAATCCCACTGCAATCTTTTGATAGTTAATCTGGTTGACCCTAGAAGCAATACTAGGGTTATGCACAAGGGCTCTGTGTAGAAAAGCTTTGCATCTACCGGCTTTGTGCCCCCAGCAAGAACATGTGAAAGAGACAATTTATCTTTCCTTTATGCATAAGTCCAGTAAATGGAGGAGGCATGGTGCCTCGGGATTCCTTGGAAAAATCAGAACTTTGTTGAGCTTCATATCTATCAAAGATACCCCATGGAAGAGGCAGAACGTGATAGCTGAAAGAGCCGGTTCATTCCAGAATTCTTGACCTACATCAGCACACTGGCATACACAGACTTTCGCATATGCAGCCAGCATCATAAGACAGCCTTGCAAATGCCACTAGAGGAGTTCAAGCACATTCTCCTCATTACACATGCAAGATGCCTTGACTGAGGATTTTTGTTGATTAAGTTGGCTTGAAATAAGAGTCAAGATGGAACTCGTAGGTCCGTGATGATGAACCTATGGCACGGGTGCTACAGCCATATTGGTGGGCACGCAAGTGTTGCCCTAGCTCAGCTCCAGCGCGCATGCCACCGGCCAACTGATTTTCAGGCCTTCCAGTCC
>JANHZT010001976.1:109464-120777 GCA_032468215.1 Stegonotus admiraltiensis | reverse complement strand
TCCAGTCCCGCCGGAAGTTGGGAAATTGGCTGTTTCTGGCCTCCGGAAGGCCTCCGGGGGGGGGGGATGGGGAAGGCTGTTTTTGCCCTCCCCAGGCTCCTAGAAAGCCTCTGGAGTCTGGGGAGGAAGAAAAACGGGCCTACCGGGCCCACTGTGCCATCGCATACCAAAAGCAAGGGGAAGTGTGTGGGGGTCACGTGCGCAAGCGTGGGAGGGCGGGGCGCATTGAATTATGGATGTGGGCACACACACCCGCAACCCATGTGACCCCCATTTTTGGCATGCGATAGCAAAAAGGTTAGCCATCACTGTCCTAGGTTAATATTAGGATATCAGATGTGGAAGACCAACAGTGGGTATAGCCAATCAGCAAATAAGTTGTTGGTTTATTGGTCTACCTGGCAAAATGCTGGTAGTATTTGGGGGGGGGGGTTTGATATAGAAAGCAATGGGGACCATGTTCTAATTTCCAATTAGGAATGGGAAGTCAAACCTCTCTAGTTAAAGCCAATTCAGAGAGCAGAGTTCCTGACACAACAAGGCTTCATTGTGTGACTGCTGGAACAGAGAAGCCAAACAAGGAAAGTGCCTCTTTCTTTGCCTTGTAGTTGGACACGAGGATAGCAGCCTAAAGCCAAGCTTCCTGCAGCCGCAGAATACAAAGGAGGATGGTCTTAAAGAGGCAGCATCTCCTCTTTACATCATAAGGGCTAGACTAGGTAGAGCCTTGATGTTTCGCTTAAGTAATTCATGTAGTTCAGATATTATTATAAGACTGACAGCATTCATTTTCAAAATTGATTGAGAGCTTTGTAATAGTAAATGAGAAATTATGTGAAGTCCCCTCTTCCCTGTAACATTGATCTCATTCCTGGGCATTACATCAGTCTTTTTACAATAAAGTTTCTCAACCTGTTTCTAAACCCTCAGAAGAAAGGCAAAGTGTCTTTCCAAGAATGTGGAAAATATTTTTCTTTTTGTGAAAAGAATATTTCTTTTATCTGAGGAGGGTGAAAACAGGTTCTACACCTTGCTTCATCTTGTCCTTCTTGGATATCAACGTTTCCCACTGCCAAGCTGTATTGCTAATGAGAGGTGATCATCAAGTCAACAGAGAGGGAAAAGTTCAGGGTCTGCCCTGAAGTTAATAACTGGTTTGCATCACATATAGATGAACACAGAAACATGATGTTGTGTCCTATAAAAGTAAAGCAAGATGTTTCCGTGGTCCTCTTATTAAAGAGCATATTTATTTATTTATTGGTTCGATTTATATGCCGCCCTTCTCCGGAGACTCAGGGCGGCTTACAATGCATTAAGCAATAGCCTTCATACTTTTGCATATAGCTGCTTAGTAGGGCTTTTGCCCCCCACCCCCCAAGCGGTTTTCTTTTTTATACAAAGTCAGCTTATTAAAGAGCATAATAGTATAGAACAGGATAATTGTGCACACATCTGGTTTGTAGCAGTATAAATGCAGCTGTCCTCCTACAGGTCAAATGGGTACTCCTAGACCAATAACATTACAACCTCAGTGTCTCAAAACAGGTTCCTTAAAAAGACAAGGTAGAACTTTAGGGAGATGGTATAATCTTGGAGGAGACCTTAGAGCAGAGGTGTCAAACTCAAGGCCCACGGGCCGGAGTGCTTAGATCTGACAGCGAAGGACCTGCCCGCGGTGCCTCTGCCAGCAAAAGCAAGCTCCCAAGCTCCGTTTTCACTGGCAGAGGGTTGCAGGAGGCCTTCCCAGCCGAAAACAGAGATCGGGAGCCCACTTTTGCTGGCAGAGCACTCAGGCTGCCACAGGCACCCCTCACATGAGTGAAATCAAGATGGCCACATCCACCCTCACCCTCCCCGAAGTCAAACACAACCCTGATGTGGCCCTCAATGAAATCGAGTTTGACACCCCTGCCTTAAGAGTGTCTTATCCAGTCTGCTACCCAATGCAACAATCCTCTACTAGATGATCCCTGAGAGATCACCATCTGGCCTCTATTTAATTGCCACCAGCAAAGACGGGACCCATTGTGTAAGGTGTTAATCAATATAGCACCACTGTTGAACAGTTCTTAATTTTTCTTGATTCTAACCAAAATCTATAGTATTTCTTACAATTCCCACCCCCAAATATTTTTGGAGCAAGAGAGCAAACCCAAACAAATTTGAAATCTGATTTCCCTGTTCTATTCTACACTGGCATCTAAACTTACATGTATACATACAGACTCAAATTCTGTATAGATCAGCAAAGTATATACATAAACTTTCCTATCAGTTGAGATTCAGAGAGTGGATTATAGTATTTCTCAAGAAGCAATATTGGTTTTTCTAAAATTCTTCAGCAGCACAAAACTCTCAGCATCTCATTTTCTCTTCTTTCAAAACAGCTGCTAATAAAGTAAATTCATGCATTTTTAAAACTATTCATTCCGCCGCCCCCCCCCCCAAACAAATTGCTTATGTGACGGCTAGCCTTATCACCCAATATTGCCTTGGACTGTAATAAAGGCATCTTTCTACAGATTAAATGCATGTGTGCCTAGTTCAAATGAAAGCATCCTATGGGTACTCTTTCCTGCTTTACTTTGTGCCAAAATTAAACCAATAATTTTTTACAGAAGTGCAGTTTGGGTCTGCAAGAATGAAACAATCAAGTTCCCATAGATGACAACAGCTATACCGGGTGTCCAATCTCAAAGTTTGTCCTCTACACTGAGTCACATCAGTGATTGTATGAAACGCTCCATTTTAAGTTTGAAACAGTTCCAATATAATATAAAAAGTCTGGGGGTAGTGGGGGGAGAGTTATTATTTTGGACTTTGATGCTCAAAACAGAGAGGATAAATTCAAAATGGTCCAAATTTCCAATATCTTGCCTACCTTTAGTTGGTTCCAACTTTTGATCCCAAAAAAAAAAAAAGGAATTTCCTGCGCTCTTGGTGATATAATGTCCATCATCCCAGAAGTTTAAACTGTTGACAAGCAGCAAATGACACTGCCATAGACTATTAATTTTTGCTTCTTTAGAAACTATTACACCCAAGTTTCTATCTGTCTACCGGTCAGACTAGCAGTCACAGTTCTTAACTCAGGTATCTACCCCTATAATTGCAAACCAGTACAATTTGTCCAGAGCACATCCTAGACACAAACTGTATCATTTTTCACTTGGGAACATTAAGGCTCATCTAGGTATGGACGCTCTACTTGCATCAGGGAAAATCCAGTTCCTGAATGCACATTTGACAGAATGATGAACATCTGAGATCAGAAGGCAACAGAGATCCCCATAAATAAGCCTGCAAAATCCTTAGAACTATAGCCACACTTACCCTGCTGGTCTCTACACTAAATCCTTCAAAGGAGCTATTTCTTCCATCCCAACACTTAGGAAAACATTAGCATAATACCCTCTATGCCAAAAAAAATAATGAGCAGCTATTGGGAAACTAGAGTTACAGACAGTAGGCAGATGTGGGAAGCAAAGCCCACCAATGGCAGGACAGAAAGACATGTCACACCAAGCATGCCTATTACAGAAAGAACAAGCACATGGGACTCCCATGAATAAGACACAGACCCAGCACACTACATGTACTTGTGACAGATGGGCCAGCACACAGAAACGGTGCCAAGCTTTTCCTAAACCATTTGCACACACATGCACACCCTTACCCCAATCAGCTGCCTTGCTTTTTCTGCCTGCTATGGATGCAAGTCCTGTGACACAGCATCAGTGCACTGGTGGTCCATGTGCTGGGGGAGCCCAGCCTTGTCAAGGCAAAGGGGTTGATCCTCATTGGGCCCTCATTCTATTCCACTGTGCTTCCCGGTCGGTCGGCCTTCCAGAGAGACTGATGGCTTTGGGACCACCCACCTGCCACTGCACAGAGCCCAAGCATTAACTCCTGCCTGCCTGAAACGCAGCTAGGGCTGTACAAAATGTAGTGGAGCTCTTGGTAAGAAAACCTCGCTCTTTCAGAAGCAGCCCCAGCCCTATCCCAGTCTTAAATCAGGAATACAAGCCACTTCTACCAAAACGGCTTCTCTTCTCTGCTGCTTGCTAGTTCAATGCCAGTAAAACCTTTCCAGAATGCAGAGAAAGCTGAGCTACATTACTTAGCTTAATAGGAACCTATTCAGTAAACACTACCGCATCTTGTTAGATCTGTTAAAGGCATACACCGCAGAATTCTGTGTTTACCCAAATGGATTGGCAACACTTCCCCGTTGCTATAAAGCCATACGTGAACTTTTGTTCTTCTTGTTAAGCAAACCCACAGTTGTGATTGTTCTTTTTATTCAAAACGCACATCAGTTTTGCAAATGTTGATTTCCCCTCTATTTTCTGAATGCTCATGGATGTGCCCCAGCTTTAATTTAATAAATTAAATTATTTAATTATTTTAATTGTTTTTAACTTTTGTATTGTTTGTATTTTATGTCTGGCTGTTCACCGCCCTGAGTCCTTAGGGAGAAGGGCAGTATATACATTGAATAATTAATAATAATAATAATAATAATAAGCTGACTGAAGTATCCTTTTTCCTCCTTTACCTGTGATTTCAGGCTGTATGCCCTCTTCCAACATAAAGATTTTCTTCCTCTGTATGCTGTCTCTTGAGCAACAGACTTTTAAAAAGATTTTGGAAAGCTTCCTCTTTTCCTTTCTTGGCTTTTAATTGGCTTAAAAGGAGTCACACCAAAGTGATTATTATTTGTTATTGGTATTTGCTATAAATGCTGGTAGTTAAAAAGAGAAGTATTTGTGTGCCATTGTCCCTTGCAGCAAAGAAAGGCATTCGTCCACCACAGGATTGTCCTGATTAAGTCCTACATGCTCAGTGATACTACATATTCTATGAATTTATCTACTTCTTAGGAAAACTTCATGGACAAGAGTCAAAAGAAATATTTGTGGCATGTTGGGCTGGGAAAAAATATAGGAAATAAAGAGGGAAGATCCTTATCTTTGGCAAAAGTAGGATAAAACAAAGCAGCACTCCAGTTTAATAGCTTTTAAATGCTTTTTGAACTAATTTTAATTTTATTAAATGTATTAAATTTCATTTGATTTTAATCTAACTTTACTTTTAAATCCTATTTATTTATACCCAGGTTGTAAGCTGCCCCGAGTCCTTCGGGAGAAGGGCGGCATATAAATATGAATAAAATAAATAAATAAAATAAATACCATTGGCCTGTTAATAAGCTATTAAAATGCAATATTGTATAACACTTCTGCGTCTGGCTGTTCTAGGCATTCTGTCAATATACTTATTGACTTCTTTGCATAAGGAAAGTAAAAGTCTGAAATCCTGTTCAATGCTGAAAAAGATGTTATAAAACTGTTTTGTTTGGAAGTACGTTCCACCAGAGATGAATTTTTGTACTCATTCAGGAAATGTGGTTCCTCATCAAAATTACGGTAATTTAAAAACAGGGATTTGATAACATTGTAGTGTTGACAAATCAGGTGTAAAGAATTTCACACTACAAAAAGATTCTTATTCTAGGCTGGATGTTTATTATGTGATTATTTGTTCTTGTTTTTAGCTTCAGTATTCTTAAGCTTTATGAATTAAAGAGAAACTTGTATCTTCCTCCCATGATTTTTATTATGGGAAAATATCATTAGAAATAAGTATCCAAGTCATATTTTTACTTCGGGTTTCTATTTCCTTAACAAGTTTGAGATATACTCTCTACACCAGCCTTTCTAAATAAACTTTGTAAATTTCAAACCCTCTTTATGTCCGTGTTTTATATATCTTATTCTTTGGCCTTGTTTGATACCCAGATCTAAAGGTCCATAATATTCACTCTAACAGGACAAACCTATACATGATTATTTAGAAGTAACACCCACTGATTTTATAGGGAGTCACTGTGAGATACAGAGGATGGAAACCTAAAACCATCTCAATGAAATTGCTGAAAGTGATTTCTCCTCCTATGTGCCTTAAGTAATCTTCACATGCAGGAGCTGATGTCCTCCATTTTGTATGTCATTAGATATGTTTACACACAGATGGCCTGTTCCTGCTTGAGATCTGATTTTTTTCCTAATCCTAATTGCAGATTCAGGTTCAATACTTCCATACATTTTTAGTTTTTTACTTCTACCCAAGGCACACAGCAAATACAACTTAACCTGGGAATTTAAAATAAAAGAACTACCACCATCATCTCTTCATAATTTGTGTTTTACTGTATATCTAATAAATCAGGAAGCCCCTTGCTTCATTTGCTCTGAGTGAAAGATGACAACAAATGCTTAGATGGCATTCACGCTTAATTCAGTGCTTCCTTAATACATCTTGGCTTATACATCCCAGCTGCATCTTCAAAAGCCAGATTCCTTGTCAGGATTTTGTCATGGTAGCTACCCACAAGGCAGAAGACAGCAGTAGTTGCTGCAAGCCAACAACAGGAACCAACCATCAATTTGAATGATCAGTGAACTTTGGGGACATCCTGCATTTTGGCTGCCTCACGGAGCCTTCCTACAACATGATAAAAACAATTCATCAGAAAAGCCCCAGTGTGGAAAAGCTGATTTAAACACACTCCACCTAAACACACCTGTTCCTGCCTGCAAGTTGTAAGGCTCAAGATTCACCTGTGTTGACCTTCTGAACTCAAATAATCCAGTAGAAGGAGCAGCCATCACAGCAAACCTAGATCGGGCATCCTTTAAGCAAAGCATTTCTTAAAAGCCTTCAAAGATCAACTGGAATCTCTTCCTCTTTGCTAAGAGTTTCCTATAGCAGTTAATGTCTAAGACTGGACTCATCTCAGGTTCATTTCTGATTTGTTACTTGCCCATCAGGTGGTATCTATCATTTCTTCCTGGCATGTATTGCTCCTTTGTGAATCCTTATATGATTCACCAGGGTACCATAATTCTGTATTGCACTGCTTTTCAGGATATGATATGAACAATTTTAGACATTGCCATATAGGCAAGCGCTTAGAAGAAACATTCACCCTGTAAGAAAGGCTGATAAAGTGCCACATGGGGAGGTTAAGAGAACAAAAATATGAAGAGGGAACTGCCTTTAGTATGTATTAGTGCAAAGGAAAGACTACACATAGGACTGCTGGTAGCTTTGCTGCTACCAGCATATCCAACGGGTCTTAAATGCTTAGAGCAAAGGAGGAGAATTTCACAAGGAAAAGGGAAAGGAAAAATAAGAGATGAGTACACCTACAATCAAGGCTGCTTAGCCATATGATGTGGCATATAAGATGTACTGTAGCTATTACTTTCCTTCAAAATATTTCCTCTACTTGAGACTTTGAGAGGCAGTTTGGTTAATAGTTAAGATACCAAACTAGAAACTGAGAGTCTGAGTTCTAGTCTTGCCTTAAGCACAAAGCCAACTGGGTGACCCTAAGCCAGGGGTCGGCAACCTTAAATACTCAAAGAACCACAAAGGTCCTAACTAGAAGCCCCCCATTCAATTTTGGAGCTGACCAGAAGTCCAATTCCCCCACCATAGAGTCTCCTCCTAGCACGGCGTCCTTTTTCCTCTACCTGTCCTAACTGAAAGCCCTATCAATTGTGGAGCCGACTGGCAACAAGGAGCCACATGTGGCTCCAGAGCTGCGGGTTGCTGACCCCTGCCTTAAGCCAATCAATCTCTTCAGCTCTAGGAAGGAGGCAATGGCATATCATTTCTGAAAAACCTTGCCAAGAAAACTGCAGAGATCTGTCCAAGTGGTCACCAAGAATCAACTGACTTGACTCAAAGGCATAAATAAATAGAATATATTTTGAAAGTTTTTCAAGCAGTTGATTTGCATGTCTGATCAGTCCAAAAAATATAACCAATTCTTAACCATAATTAGCTTTTCCTTATTTATGTCTGCCTCCCCTTTCCACAGTTTTCTTTAAATCAAATTATAGATTGTGCATTTCATCCTGGTTCCTTTCTTTAAAGCAAGCATGCATGTTCATAGCATTCTTACCAATATATGGTAATATACTGTCAACATGCACTATCAACTCTCCTTACCAACACACTTAGGTATAAACAAGATGAGGTGTTGAGCCACTTAGATGAGAACAGTTCTACAACAAGACATCTACACATTAAGTTTTAAAAACCCAGGCAGTAGCGGGATTGAAGTTTAGAAAGCAACAGGGAAGATAAATTCCAGATTTACTCAGCTTCCTGTGTACGTGCGTAAGGCATATTAGCGCAGTAGACAGCCTAATTATGAAATAATTTGGTGCTTGAAGCAGCAGCAGAGCTCCTGACAATATTTGTTTCTCCCTTTCACTTTACTTGGGTTCCCTCAAAAGAATTGCTTTTGACACGAGTTCACAATATTTACAGTAAATATTCTCATATCACAACTGCAGACAAAGGCAGTGGCAGGACAAAACAACTTTTTTGTATAATTACATCACCCACACCCAATATTTATTGCAAAAACCAAGGTTTGTAACTTCCTTAAATCTGAGTTATCTTCTTTGCAAAATTTTGAGATGATGTAAGAAATGCAGGCCACAAGTCATGGAAACAAGCTCCTCAAACAGTCCCATACTTGCTCTGTCAATGGTCTGACTTCAAAGCACATCCTGGGTGGAGGTTCTACATCCACATTTGTTATAAAACTCATTAATTACAGTGGGGTTCATATACTTACAATGTTCGAGGAGCCGAGCACATAAAACAATTTTTTTCTAAAGGGTGGAACAATCTTTAGCTTCTGTCAGTACATTTGTTCACATTTATTCATTAACAATTCTCACACAATTCTCCTAATGCAACTGGCATCAGAAAGAGGAAAGAGGAGGAAGGGTAATTTATTCGAGAGTGGAGGAGGGTGTTATGTACACTAAACACCATGATACATATCAAATTCTAGCACATTGTAAGAAAAAATGCTTCATTTTCCTCTTGGCTTTCAGTGTTGATCAATGGCTGACAGATTCCACCCAAAGAAACCCCATTACTGGAAAGGGAAATTTAGGTTCCTCTCCCTGTGGTTTGTTATCATTCAACCCTGGATCCTTAGTTTTATAATATGTTACTCCCATATCATCACAAGACCTCAGCTACTCATTTATCTGTTACTGATAGAGATAAAGGGAGAGCGTTGAAGAGAGAGAGAGAGAGAGGAACAGGTCCTGCCCACTATCACGTTGATGACTATGGAGATTCTCAGTCATCCAGATCAGAATTGTCTCAAAAGTACTTTTTTAAAGAGGCAACTGGACTTTCTGGTTTTTTTACATTACTTTGATGCAACAGAATATTCCAGCTACGAAGGAGTCAATACTATACTTGGAGGCAAGAATTCTGTACTGCCCCCTATGTCATATGGGGTGCTCAGATGGATTCATTGCAATGCATGTTGGCATCCCCGCCCCAAATTCCCCTAAAAAAATCACACTGCCACAAGTCTATGACTCACTTGCCTGTTGGGCCAGGGAAAATATAGGTTTGTAGAAGCAACTATTCTTGGGGGTGGAAGTGGGGGCAGGGATGGAACTACAGCTAATTCTCAATTTATGACTACAATCAGGACTGGGATTTCAACTATAAATTAGTGTGGTCATAAGTCAAGTCCTCACATGAGCAGACCTGATTTTACAACCATTTTTTTTCAGCAGTCGTTAAGCAAATCCAGCTTTCCCAATGGACACCTTTTGCCCTTTTTTGCAGGAATCCAGCAAAACAGGTTGCGAATCACAATCATATAAACTACAGGACGTTGCAACCAATCATAAATGTGAGTCGGTTGTCAAGCACCCAGATTGTGATCACCTGACCACAAGGGTGGTACCATAGTTGTAAGAGCAAGTATAGATCATAAAGCACATTTTCCAACTTTGAAATATCATTAAATGGTCATATGTTGAGGACTACCTGTATTATAGTAGAAGGGAAACGTCTTTCCTTTTATGGGCATTTGCACCCAGCACCTGTAACATTCACTTTCACAGGAGCCATAAGGAGCAAAACATTTTCTCTTCGATTTATGACAATTGAGCCTAAAATTTCCATTGGTAAACAAAACGGTTATTGAGCAAATTTAGCCCCATTTTATGACTTTTCTTCCCACATTTGCTAAGTGAATCACTGCAGTTGTTAAGTTAGTAACACAGTTGTTGAATGCAACTGGCTTCCCCATTGACTTTGCTTGTCAGAAGGTCGCAAAAGGTAATCCCATGACCCCAGGACACTGCGACCGTCCTAAATATGAGTCAGTTGCCAAGCATCTTAATTTTGATCACATGACCATGGGGATGCTATAATGGTCACAAGTGTGAAAAATGGTCATAGATCCATTTTTTTCAGTGCCGTTGTAATTTTGAATGGCCACTAAACTATTTATAAATTGAGGACTTAACTGTACTTCACTCTTTGTGACTAATAGTTGGCAAAATCAGATATGTCTACTATGAAATGATTCATAGTATTGTCAATGATCACAAGTAAGAGCTTTTTTTGCACAGCTGTGGATCCCTATTGACATGTGAGTCCACTCAGCCAAGGAGAGGCAATTCCCAAGATACAGATGTCAGAGTGACTGCTAATTAGAAGTCTTTGTCTCTACCCTTGCATTAGAATCTTTCATCATATTGTGACCTGCCTATATTTGCATAAGAAAGTAAGAGAACATGTACTTGCATTGCTTCACTTAATCTAGATTCAGCCTTCCCTCTTCTGGTGACCTTCAGAAGTGTTGTGAGTAGAGTTCCTGGAATAACGCAGTCCTCTACATCTGGGCAGCATTAAATTGAATAAAAAGCTGCACTATACATTACATATCAGAAATTCCAATGGTCAATGTGAGGTTTCTCCTTCACAAAAGAGACTAAGCACACCATGTTATGCTCTGTTTGTTAAAGACAACGGATGCAAATGGTTCTTCTAAATAATAGCTTCACTGGGTCACATTGTCTCTTATAGCAAAAAGTTGGCATTAAAGTATATTGGGGGGTTTTGTGTTGGGGGGAGTATTTGTCCAGGATTTCAACATTCCTTGTGTCCAGAGCAGAGACCCCTTTACTAATCGTTCTTTGCTTTCTAGTGTGCCTTTTGTTTCAGGGCAAATGCACTGAACAAAAAAAATAGAGCCTTGATTCCGTAGCATATATTCCCAATATATCTCTGGAAAATCCTTAAGCATCTAGCTATTAAATACAGTCTTAAATATTTATGTATAAGCTGACTTTGTATAAAAAAGAACACCACTTAGGGGGGTCCGAAAGCCCTACTAAGCATGTATATACAAAAGTATGAAGGCTATTGCTTAATGCAGGGGTAGGCAAACTTGGCTCTTTTACA
>JANHZT010001976.1:69824-83415 GCA_032468215.1 Stegonotus admiraltiensis | reverse complement strand
GGGGGCAGAAATTCCGACTTGGGGTCTGCTTCAGCCTCCTGGTGTGGGGCTTTGGGCGAAGGCTGGAGGGAAGCACCACTGGTGGTGAAGAGCTGGAGGGCCTTGTTCCAGTGGGTCTGCATCATGGCCTGGAACTGGCTGATCATCTCAGCCCGCTGAGCCTCCAGGCGCCTGTACCTGGCCTTGCACTCCCTCAGGTCTTCCCTCTGCTTGGAAAGCCTATGCTCATAGTCCTCAGTGAGGTGCTTCTGCTGAGCCTCCTTCTCTGAGCTGTTTTGCCAACTCTTTCTCATGGTGGCTGCTTAGTTCCAGCAACTGTTTCCTGTTGGGGCCCTAAGGAGCCTGGGCGGGCAGGTGAGTAGTAGTGAGTAGAGGCTGGCAAGGTGCCCCTCAATGTGAGTGACATCGAGTTGGCCACGCCCACCCAGTCACATGACCACCTTGCCATGCCCACCCATCTGGTCATTAGGCAGATTATATTAGTGGTCCGTGGGATTTAAAATTATGGATTTCGTGGTCCCTGAGGACCGAAAGGTTGGTGACCCCTGCTTTAGAGAGAGAAGCAATGAGAAAAGCAAGCACTGAAGATCACTTCATTTGCTAGCTTCACTCACTAGCACCTTGTTAGGGCTGAAAAAAAGCTTTGAAAAAGCTACATTTGGAGTATAAGACGCACCCAAATTTTCAGCCTCTTTTGGGGGGGGGGGAGTGCGTCTTATACTCTGAAAAATACGGTACTTCAATACCAAGTAGCTAGGGGACACGTCCACAAGCGTGTCTTCTCTTAGAAAACAAACACATTTGTTATCCCTATTTAACTTTAAATGGGTTTTTTTTGTGAAAAACAAGTTTTAAAAGAGTGCAACAATTGCATGCTTAAGACCAGATTAAAATATTTGAGCAACCATAGTTATGAATTCTACTACCTCTACTATATTGCATTCTACCATCCAAAATATTGTCTTGCTAAAATATATAGAGGAAGTTGATGTAAAACAAATCAGGCCATTATTCCATCAAAACTGGTATTGTTGATAAGGGTCTAGATACTACATGAAGAGGTTATGTTAAATTTAAATTCATAAGGAAGAGAAGGCTTAGGGGTAGCAGCTATCTTCCAATACTAGAAAGACTGTCACCGAGAAGAGGGGGTCAATTTATTCTAACACCTGCGGGCAGGACAAGAAGTAATGGGTGGAAGCTTGTGAGAGGGAGATTCAACCTGGAAATAGAAATTTCCTGACAGTGAGAACAATTAATCAATGGAACAGCTTGCCCCTAGAAGTTGTGGGTGCTCCATCACTGGAGATTTTAAAAAAGAGATTGGAAATCCATTTGTCTGGGATGGTAATAAGGATTCCTGCCTTGGAGAGGGAGTTGTCTAGAAGACCTCCAAGGTCCCTTCCAACCCTACAATTCTATACACCCCCTTCCTTTAGAAGTTGAAGGAATAATCAAAACACTTCTTCCCAATGGTAGCCAGTTCTAAGAAAAGGTTACTGGGATAAAATCATCTTATGAGCTTCCATGGGTGGGATTGAATTTGAACTTGAATTTCCTAGCTCTAGTGCAATTTCTGAATACCTGCACGACACTGACAAAAACATGGTTTATTAAATACATGTGACGGCGGGCACTGGTTCTCTAGGGTTTACACTGGAGGGATTTTTTTCCATACATAACAAGATATCAGGGGGCCAAATAAGTTCTCTGCTCATGAGCTATTTTTTTCCACTGAAGCCTGAAGTGATCTAACTTCTAAACTGTATCACAGTTCTGCTAAACCCAATTCAAAAGCTGTTTCTAAACCTTCATTTTCTTCCATGTCTTTGGTAATTAATTTTACCAAAAAACCCCTTCCGAATTTATCCAGCGTTTCTATCACAATCAGCAAGTAGAGGGAGGAGTTAATACTCACATAATAGTAACAATGCATTATATAAATTAGATTAAATGGAATGAGAGTAACTCTCAACTACTGCTTCTTGTTAATGACCCCCTGGAAGGGTATGTGTGTTTGTGGGGTCATTGAAATGGATGCACAATGGATACCCCCAATATACATGCAATACTTAAAAAATGTGTTAGACGTAGCTACACCCAGCTAAACTCTTCCCACTCCAATATAACAACGGTTGTGTTTATCTCTTTGGTACTAGTAGTAATCTCTGAAAACTGGATGTCTAAAATGATTTCTTTAGACCTTCTTGATCTCTCATTCACCAGACACGTTAGAAAAAGCCACAAGAGCTTGACAGACAGACTGAATAAAACAGGACACATACACAAAACATTCCTTTATTGCACCATGAACCGTTGCTACAATGAGGGCTGTTAACATTAAACCCCAGTATGAGGTGCAAAGTGTGCCCATGTTCAGGGTATCTACATATTGGCAGAAGACTGTAAAACAGAAGACCCTGTTCCCCTCAGAGAAATAAGAGGCCCAGAGTCCCTTTTCACCAGAGAAAACCAGTCTTAATTGTGAGCCCAAAATAGATACAAGAGCCAAAATTGGTAACAGTTTTTGTATGTTTTGCAGTGGAAAGAATTAAGAGTTTTCAAGCTTCACACCCCATCTGTGAATAGAGAAAACAGATGCCAATGCTAAAAAGGCTAATGAATGGACAACAGAGAGATGCAGAATGGATGGAGTCCACAAGGACTGCCCCTCAGACGTGACCGTGCAGTATTGGCATATGACAGATGAAATATGTCAGCCTTAGAGAGAGCAGCAATTGTATTGGTAAACAACAGGTACAAAGGAATCCTTTTTCTCTTGGTGAAATATCCTATTACAAAATTCTTGCAGGCAACTGGTGTTCCTTTTAAATTGGGCAAGAAACAGATTCTGCCTTAGTGCTAAAGCAGCAATGATTCAGTCACCTCATTCTAACACTAAATCTGTTGTGTGAATCAGATCTTCTAGGAGATTCTGCTTCTGCCTATCAAATTGTGTAACAATGCTCACCAGAAATTAATTTGCCCAAGGGCAGAAAGATGGGGAAAAAAAGAAGAAGCAAAGATAGACATGTCCTTGAATATTCAGATGCCCTACTTAAAGAGTTCCCAGTTTAGGATATGCAATGTTGTTTTTTAAATGTGAAAGGACCTTCAAATGTTCAGTTTTCAGTTTACACCTCCAAAATCGCAAGAATCCATCAATAAATAAGTTGCCTCCAAGCTCCTTGAGAATGTAAGCTCGTAGAAATCATGTCTAATAAAGGCAGGCCAATCAGACCACCAGCTTTTCTTGCGGAACAGAACTCAGTTCCAAAGATAGTCTGCAGCAAGAATAGGTGGTGGAGAATTCCTGAGAGAGAAAAAAATGTTTGTGATGGTGAGAATTTATGCTCATCTATCTGAAAGGCTGAAACAAGGGACGGGTCATGCAGAAGTAAAGAAAAATTATACAGATTACACTCATAATGACAACTGTAAGTGGGGAAAGGATAACTGCCATTTCAGGCAATAATCTTAGAAACCAGGTGGAGTTCTCAGTTTACTTCAAGTTCTCTTGGCAGGAAAGGCTGCTGAGGGCATCACAGCTCACCAAGCCTAGATTTCTGGGTGTGGAGCAGCGGAAAGTTTCATTTCCAAGGGCTGACTGCCCTGCCCCCACTCTCAATCCACATCAAGTTACCCTGGAACAGTGCTTTTTACTGGCACGGTATCTTGCAGCGCCCCTGATATAGTACGGTCAAGAACCTGTTTTCTCCAGAGGCTGTAGAGAAGCGATGCGACATCCTAGCACTCTGAATAGCAGCACCCTACTCAAGGCAAGAAGAGGCCCTTCTCCTCAGAAGCGGCAACTGGTGATTGGATTCTGGTCACTTGAAGCTTCATGGTTGTAGAAGTTGACCAACTGCATTTCTTCAGCCAAGATTCATCTGTTAGGTGGAAATGGAAATGAAATTTATGACACAGAAAAGTCCTCATCCTTGTGGAATCAGAATGACATGAGCCCAGCTTCAAACCCAGAAGGGGAAAGAATTAGTATGAAATGACTTCATCACTCGTGTTCCCTAACTTCAGAGCCAAAATGCATCTTCTCCATCCAGGATAATGCAAAAAAAAAAAAGGTCACATTTGACAACTGCAGTTTAGCTATATCCAATAATATACATGTAAAAGCCAAGGGGGAAAAACCCAGAACAACAGTTATACTGTATAGCACATACTTAAGATATTTCTGCTTGGATTATTTATCAATGCTATGCAGAGACCTCCACCTGAAGTAGACATGGGTGTGCAAGTAACATCTGTCAGGAAAGTGTTAAACTAAATGCTTATTTTCTCAGAACCATTTGTGCATTCCTGCAAGCTCCAAGCCATATTTTGCCATCTGAATACAAATTTCCACACAACCCAACAATGTAAATATTGTTTTGAAGAACACATAGCGTTTTTACCCATCATGGATGCTAGTTACCTTTTGTTCTCTAATAACTGGCCATTTCCTACTCCATCTTCCATCTTAACAATTCTATATAAAATAACTATCATCAGTGGTTCTCAACCTTTTCTTCACCACATGCCTCCTTTAAATACCTTTTGTGGAATGGACCATGGCCATGGCCAACCAAGACTTAAGTCAAGATTTAAATCATAACATTTCTTCAAGACTTTGCAGATCCCCTGTGATGACATCGCAGGCCCCCAGACCATAGGTTGAGAACCACTGCTATCATCATCACCACTCCCACCCCATCTTTCTGCCAATAGGGTGTTCAATTTATTTACCTTTCAAAGCCGATAGCTCAAGCTAGCTACTTTGGCTGGATGTGTCACAGCCCAGAAGTTACGCCTGCTTTGCAATTTTTGGAAGACATTGTAGTTTCTCCTCCGTTCACGCTTGAACTTCTTAATTTTTTTCATCTACAAATAAGAAGATGTTTTATTGTCTAATTCCTGATACCAAAACTATGTCATAGGAATTATCCTACAGAAATACAAAAGTGTAGAGTGGACAATGTGTTGCTATAAAAGCCTGGCTTTAAAACAAGAACTGAATTTGCTGTAAGTATTTTCAAGTCTTCACTTCTTCCTAAAACCGAAAGTGTTCTAGACCATCTATCAAGCGTTCCAAGTTTTTCCAAGACTGCGTTACTATATTTATATTAGTATTTACTATATTAAAGAACAATGGGAAAAAGTGTCGGAGAAGCTTGAAGCATCAGAATTTACTACCGTGTTTCCCCGAAAATAAGACAGGGTCTTATTTTTTTTTGAACCCTGAAATAAGGGTTTGGCCTTATCGGGGGGTCTTATTTTGGGGGTGCAGGAAGACCCGGGTGGCCTGTGCACTTACAGCCGGGAGTCCGGCAGAGCTCCCTTCGCACTCCATCATCAAGCCCCTCCCCTCCCAAAGGGTGTGTGTAGAATGCAAGCGGCCCAAAGGCACCAAGCCACACGAGTGCCTGTCCCCACCCCCAGCTCGCATGCCTCCCAGGCCTCACCATGTCGATGTGGGCAAAAGCCGGTGAGCATCAGGTCCTTGAGGAGCCGGAGCCAATGCTGCCGGCGCCCACCAACAGCACTCGCATGGAAGCTACGGCCTGGGCCAGCTCTCCCTGCCGGCTCCAGCTCCAGCTGTCACCATAGAGCGGGAAGCACACTCCCAGAGTGGGCGCTGCCCTGGTTGGGGTTTGGAAGCAGCAGAGATGAAGTTTGGGGGAGAGAAAGAAAGACTTCTGCTGCTTCTGCTACTTTCCTTGCATTCAGCCAAAAGCAGACGCAGCAGAAATCTTTCTTTCTCTCTCCCAAACTCCGTCTCTGCGGCTTCCAAACCCCAGCCAGGGCAGCGGCTGTTCTGGGAGTGTGCTTCCCACTCTATAGTGATGGTCGCCAGAGGCCTCCCCTTCCCCCCTGCTCCTCTCCGCTCAACCTGTGGTCCCCCCTACCTGAGTGCTGACCGACCGGAGTGCCCGCCAGCGAGCCTGGGAAGCCCCTCCACCTCAGGAGTCACCGGACTGGACGGTGATCAGGTCAGTGTCTTCCTGGGGAAGGGAGCCTCGCAGGACCCTTGCCCACCCTCCCTTCCTCCAGCAGGACCAGTTTACTCTTTCAAGGTGCCCGGCAGCAAGACGCTGGGCAGTCGCAACAGACACAGCTTGGCTGGCCCAGCCATGGCCAACGCTCCTTGCCTGTGGCTGAGCTTGGCTACAGAGGGCCTCTGGGCCTCCGCAGGCGGCGGTGGCAGCAACACCTGCAGCACCTCAGCCATCCCCGCTGAGAGACCCATGCCTAGCTGCAGGACACATCAGGCCTGCCTTTGTAGTCCTCCGCAACTGCCCGCCGCACATGGAGGCCTCTCTGCCGTCAGTGGCTACCCTGCCAAGGAAGCCCCGGGGCGGCAATGCTTGCAATGGGGCTGCTGTGGTAGGCACTTGGTAGCACAGGCTATGTGGACGCGGCACCTGGACGTGGGGACGAGAGCGGGCAGGCCGCCACCATGGTGCAGGAGGAGCTCAAGGTCTACGGTCAGTGCCATGGGGGGTGAAAGGGGCAGGGGGCACAGGAGTTCGCAGGGATGTGGCTGCCTTGGGAAGGTTGGGAGTGTGAGGGACCTGTGTGCATGTGAGAGGGGGGAGCTTATTTTCGGGGGAGGGCGTATATTTAGGCCCACCCCAAAAATCAGGCTTGGCCTTATTTTCAGGACATGTCCTGTTTTCGGGGAAACACGGTACTATGGGGTTCTAACTGAATCCATGATCTAACATATCCACAGACCATATTACTTTAACTTACACTCTTACCCTGCATTCACCAACTATCTGAACTCTGTAGAATGCTCAGTGAAAATGATGCTTATTTTTCCACTGGATGGAGAAATGCTTATTTCTAGCCTTAACAACTTCTGCAATGGAAATGTAGGCCTGACCTTCCCATCACTCACATTAAACTCTGTTCAGTGGAACTTATTCCTGAACAAATGTCCACAGGATGGAAACCATCAAATAAATGATCTCGCCAGTCTGACATGGGCAGAGGCAGAGAAAAATAAACTGTCTCCCATATTAAAGCAGAATGTAGCTTTGCATGCACAAGGGCTGCATGATCAAAAATTTGGGTTATGTTCTTGGACTTACATTATTCGTGCATTTTCTGACCAAACACATTGCAACAGCAATTCTCCATGTGCATGCATATTTACCAAAACTATCAATTTCAAAACAGAACATTTTGAAACTCAGCCCAAGTGGTGGAGTTGGGGCACTGGTTAGGCTCACATGAAATGGCTCCATACCTTTCCACCATCAAATTCTTCATCCCAATCATCGAGGATGGACTGCTTCTGGGACCATATAGCATCATGCATGGCATCCTGGCTGATAGCAGATGCTTCACCATTCCATGTTAAAACTGTGGATTAAAAGTAGAGCTGAGAGTGGGAGCATCCAACCTCTTTATTTCAGCTTACAATGGATTCCTTATTTCTGCCTGAAGAATCAAGCATCTATTTTCAGAAGTACAAGCAGGGAAATAGGAACACCTTACATTCACACGTCGCCATCATAAACCTCAGGAGGCCATCACAAAATAACAGATCTATTTTTGCTTTCTTTCATTAAATGAAATATGAGTCCTTGATGATTTAGGATGGCAAAGACCATTCCAAACTTGGCACATTTCCAGTAGTTGAAGAATCAGAAACCAGATAGAACTTTTGCATGAATTATTCTCATATATTCTAAATCCTATTCCAAGGTCTTTTCTTAGCTCCCAAAGTTTCTACAATACGATTCTGATGGAAGAAGTTAGAAAGATGTTAGGTAATAATTTTTCAGGTTATAATTTACTGCTAGATATCAAACTTGGCTAGAGAATTCAGAGCCTGCTAGGTTGATCACATTTCATTATATTTTCCAAACTGTAACGTTCCTTATTTATATAAATGATCCTCATTCAATGACGTTCCTCAGCAACTGTTCAAACACATGACAGTGCTGAAAGAGTATTAGTTGTGATCAGTCTTCATGCTTAGGTTAGTCACAGTATCCCCCGTCACATGATCATTATTGGTGACCTTTTTTGCCAGCTTCCTACAAGCAAAGTCACTGAGGAAGCCAGCAGGAGTTCACTAATGACAGCCACATGATGCCTTTGGTGATTTGCTTAACAATGGCAATTGGAAGTTTCTGCCTCTAATTGGCTTTCTCAGGACCATGTTGTTTACTAACAAAAATTCCAATTGCCATCATTAACAACCAGTGAATGTGTTGCCCCCTTTTTTCCTTTATCTTAATTAGAAAGTGAAGTACAAGACATACAGTAAAAATTGTATAGTAACGAGCATGCAGCAATGTGATTCAATAAAAACTTGGAAGAACATGCATGTTCCCAGTTAGAAACGTTTCCAAAGTCCTCGTGAAAGCTGTAACTGGAAAAAGAGGGAATTCCAAAAGCACTGAGTATACCTTGCTTTCCATAAGCTTTATCCAAAGAATCCTTCAGTAGCTCCTGAACTACATCAACTGGTCCACATTCGTGCTGCATAATTTCCTTCTTTGGGCTCAGGACACTGAGGGAGAACTTGTCCCTATGTCTGAGCTGGTTGCCCCAAGCCAATGCTGTTGTGAGAAGAAAAAGGTGAAGAGTATATTAATGCAAGAAAGGTACATGCAAATCTCCTCTTTCCTGCAGGATGAGCAAAGCAGGTAGCAATAGCAATAGACTTATATACAGCTTCGCAGTGCTTTACAGTCCTCTCTAAACAGTTTACAGAGTCAGCCTATTGCCCCCAACAATCTGGGTCCTCAGGTAGGACATCCATAAATGTTCCTTTAGGGCAGTGCAGTCTTAATGCAGTGGAATGACAGGCAAATTTCTCACTTTCATGGTGAGCACGTACTGAAGTATTTTAGTTCTGCCAATTATTCTTCATTGCACTAAATATCTCGTGAAATAGAATGTTGTAATTCAAGCATTTATAGCCAGAACCTATCCTCCAAATCCATTTCTTTTCAGAATATCTGTGCATGTCTGTGTGCAGGGAAGAGAGGGGCTGTTTACTTCTTTCAATCAAGGCTGATGAAAAACTAGCAATGTGGCTTATCCAGGAACAGATGCCTAATCTGTGAAATCCCCAAATGAGGTTTGGGTATAAACACTAGCGACACAAAAGGATCTTGGTAAAAATATCTTGGAATTAATACACTACACTGGTGCTAACAGATGCTTCTGTTTTAATTTGGATGTACAGACATCCGCTCTTATTTCTGATGATGTAATAGATTTTTATTTACAATTCAGCTTGAGTGTAGTAAGTGGAAGGTCACCTACACCACATAAAGGAAACCACAAAACTATTTCAGGTGGGGATGCGGCATGAATACCTTCATTACCCAGATTTTGACCTCCCTTGCTTCCCACTACCCAATCAACTTTGATGCAGGTGTATTACCAACCTGGAGGGCTGCCTCTAGCCTCAGAAAGTCCATTCTCGTTTAGTTCTTCTTGGGGGCTACAGACTTCAGCCACATGAGAATGCAGTATATTTCTTTGCTTATCTTTGTGGTGCTCACTCTCTCCAGAAGAAGTGCTCTTGTCTGAACTGGGTGAAAGCAACTGCTTCTTCTTTTTCTTCTTCTTCTTTGTCCTACAGGAGCTGACTTCAGGTGGAGGAGAACAGCTGTACATAACAGAGAAAAGGTTTTTTTTTTGTGGTTGTTGTCAGCTTTACCAGTAGACCACACAAGAAACCTGACCAGAGAAGCTAATTTTCTTCACTGTAAAGCTACTTTAATAAAACCTTGCAAGTCTAAAAGTACAATCTTCATGCTATTTCCTTTAGAGAAACTAAAGTTCCTTCTGACCCTCTTTGCCCAGCCCACTATCCAGCTGTGGGCTGGATCATTCCCCAGGCAGCATCTTATCATCCCCTAGGCAGCATCTCTTTGCCCTGTCTTCCAAGATCTTGCTCACATACCATTACAACTGGTCAAGTAAAACCTTGACTTGAGACAACCAGCCAATCACTTACCAGTTCACAGGGGACAACAAAGATGAGTAGTCTTCCTCACTTCGCTGCAGCCTTTTCTTCTTCTTCTTCTTCTTCTTCTGGATGGAACTATTTTGACTAGTAGCTATTGCCCCATCATCTCCAGCTCTTTTCTCTTCCTCTCCCTTCCTAGTCCTCACCAAGTTGGCTTCCTGCGCAGGGGAGATCACAATGCTGCCATTTTCCTCAAATTGCCTCCTCTTGCTAGGAGGACTGGAGAACCAAGTCCTCTCACCATTGAAGTCTTTCATGTTTTGGCTACCATGGTCATCCTGCTCTTCCACTGGAGAACTATGCTTCCTTTTTTTCTTCTTACTGCTGACAACTGATGGCTCTTTGCTGCTGTCTCGATAAGAGAGGTGTGGTGCCAAGGTGGGTACAACAGGTGATGGAAGAGGGGTGGCAGCAGAGAGGCAGCATGATTTGAAGCTGGATGAGGGCATGAAGTTGGCAAAGGGACTCCTGGCTGTTTGTGGAAGTGCTGAAGATTTGGAAGCAGGTGACAGCATCCTAGAGAACCACATAAACATAAAATTAAGAAGACCAGCAGATTCGGAAGCTTTGAAAATCTTTGGAAAATATCATTGCTGTTGCAATTCTCTTAAGGATCAGTGCCAACCATCTCACTAATTCAATGTACAAATAGAATGGCATTATCACATATCTGTTTGCTTCCAGGTGAAGATTAGAATTACCTTTTTCCCTTTTTCAAAAGATCCAAGTACCAACTTGGATCACAATTATTCCAATTCCAGAACTGGAGCTATCAAAGATTACACGTCACTTTAGTTCCCAACCAAAGAGAATCATATAGCTGGGCATAAATGCAGGACTGTCAACTAACATACTTCCAAGCATGGAGATTTTCCAATTATAGAATTTCTATTTCCTTATCTCACTGCCAAAACTGGGGCTACTCTGTTATGTAACAATGGCTGGTCATGCATCATGCTGGATCTTTAAAGTGGTTTGCATGGTTGCGACTTATGTATTATATGCAAACTAGATAACCGGGGCTTATTTCCCAAATGATTATAATAAATCAAGATTTATGTGAACACTAATTTGTTTTTCTCTTTGGAGATACATTTGAAGGTATTTTATAGTCCACAAGAATAGTTATGTTCCAAGGTAGGATGGGAATGAAATGTTGCTGTCCCATATTACTTCTAATTTATGTCTAAATGACTGGAAGGCATTTCTTTTCTATATTTCCATCATTCGGTTAATCTAGTTGTGCCTTTTGTCCTAGAACACTCCTTTTTTGTGTGTGGAAGACATCTACACTAGTTATTTTTTTTTTAAAAAATGGACATCCTATGACCTTTTGCTAAATAAACTGACCTACACCATTTGCTCAATTTACTTGAAAAAAATGTTCCAGTGTGTGAAGCATTTACTATTCAGCAGCAGGATTGCATTCTGTTTCCAGGGGTTAAACTTTTGCTACAAATTATATTTATCACTAGGAATTTTAGGTAAGGTGCTGATCGGTTCAAAGGTCAATTACTGGACCCTAATAGCACTTAGACTTATACACTGCTTCACAGTGCTTTACAGCCTCTCTAAGTGGTTTACAGAGTCAGCATATTACCGTCAACAATTTGGATCCTCCTTTTACCCACCTCGGAAGGATGGAAGGCTGAGTTAACCTTGAGCCTGTGAGGATCGAACTCCTGGCAGTGAGTTGAATTAGCCTGCAATACTGCATTCTAACCACTGTGCCACCACGGCTCTAATAAAAGCTTTCCAGGGGATGGAGGAAACAGAACTTACCAATATTAAGTTATGCAACTAGAAACCGTTCTCAGGCATCATCTCTAGCTGAGCAAATGACGCTTCACCTCCCTGGGTGCAATTTTCAGTTCCAGAACATGGATCAAAAAAGCACCTGAACCAACCAGATTCCTCTGAGCTAGCAGGCTTTTAACTAACCCAGATATTTTTAGGCAAATCCCCGGGAGGGATTCCAACAAAGACTTTAACTAACAAAAAGGCCTTATTGAGGAAAAGGATTCAATACCGCAGGTATTCCAATGGCACACAGGTCACTTATGATGCAGGCTGTCCTGCCCTGAAGCCCCACTGGCCATAGCTTACCTGGTTTGGACAGGTGCAGCAGCGCAGACGAATTGGGTGGTATTTGTGGCAGCTGGGGGGGAATGGGGCGGTGCCTGATGCTCATTGCCGCTCACTTTCCGCAGGGTGTTGCTGCCCTGTAGTTATCGACATAAATAAAAACTTGGTGGTCTAAAAGGAGGTTTCCATGACCCCAGGGACAGCGGGTGGCGTAAGAAGAGAGAGTGGGCACAAAACAAAGATAGGTAGGGGTGGAAGAGGGAGGGGAAGAAGAATCAGAAAAGTGTTTGTGGTTAGAAACAGAGGGAAAACAAGGAAGGACATGTCAAAAGACAGAAGACGTGTTAGAATAAATAACGGGCCACTGACACCTCCCCATTTCCCAGGACATGCTAGCTTTGTCCCTGAAGGTCACACTCCTGCCAAGCTGCTCTGTCCTGGCCCAATGAAGCAAAAGTCTCTCTCTCTCTCTCTCTCCCCCTCCCTCCCTCTCTCTCTCCAAGCAGCCTCATTTACTTGCAGATGTAGCAAGGGTGGGGTGGGGTGGACAGGCTGTGGATCAGGGCCACGGGCTGCTCACAAAGCCAAGAGGGCCTTCCTCAAAACCCCACCCCAAGAGGGTTACCAGCGTATGGCAATTCTCACCATGGCTAAAGAGGGAAATCTGTTACTTCTGTATTTTAGTCAGTTAATATCCCCTTAATTTTTCCATTCAATACCACTTTAGATTTCTTTTTTTGTCCTGGACCTGTTCTCTTCTTGGAATGCAGCCCTCAGCGTGTCATTCAAATGGCCTAGTATGGCTCTTCCCCCCCCCACCCCCCAAAAAAAAGATTCTACATCTTACTCTTCATAGCAAAAAGGAGGAGTGGGGAGGGAAGCAAACTCCACAAGTTTCGCCCCAAGGCGACGGGAAATCAGTCTAGGTACAGAGACTGCAAGTATAAAGCGTACTTCCCACAAATGCTGTCTATTGCACTTGGGCATTGCAAGTTTGCTAAATGAGGTATCATTTTGGCAACTGCCTGCATATACAGGGAGTCCTCGACTTACAACAGTTCGTCTAGTGACCATTCAAAGCTACAACACTGAAAAAAAGTGACTTATGACTGTTTTTCAGTGACAAACTTTGCAGCATCCCCATGATCATGTGACCAAATTCATAGGCTTGGCAACTGGTTTGTATTTATGACCACTGCTGCATCCCAGTGGTTACAATGGTGACCACTGTGATCACCTTTTGAGACCTTCTGATAAACATTGTCAACAGGGAAGCCAGATTCACTTAACAACTAGTTATTAACTTATCAACTGCAGTAATTCACTTAACCGAGGCAACAAAGGTCACATAATGGGGCAAAAGTCACTTAACAACAAAAATGTGGGGCTCAATTGTGGTAGTAAGTCAAGGACTACCTGTAGATGCCTCTGAGCATATAGTGCCTTTACTGATGGAAAGGCCACCTGGTTTTCCGTTATCAAGCTTTCACTTTTCTCACCACCATTCCT
>JANHZT010001976.1:36427-50653 GCA_032468215.1 Stegonotus admiraltiensis | reverse complement strand
GAAGAAGAAGAAGAAGAAGAAGAAGAAGAAGAAGAAGAAGAAGAAACAACAACAAGCAGCAACTTGGACCCACTGAAGTTACATTAGCTATGGAGCAAGTTAGGGACATCTTCATGAAGAGGAATCTGTCTATATGGTTGCTAAGAGTCAACACTGGCTTGTCGACATGTAATCAGTCAGTCAAACCATTTGTAGTAATCTGAATCCAATTTGCATGTGTGAATATGACATCTAAGACACAATGCCATATATTTAATTTGAATGTCACCCGTGATGATACAATATTTGGTCAGTGGAGTATATTTGCACATTCTGAATGCTTGCGAGATGCTCATCTCTGTGAACCAACGTAAAACAAGCATGGAGATGACTAGATATGGGTACTACCTTTTTAAAAAAATAACTTCTAGAATCCTGTCTGAAATGCTTTATTGCTGCCACCTTCTACTCTACATGTAGGAAATGACATCATTGGAGAAAGAATTTGCTCTTCAAGTAGATTAAATATCCCAGAGAATGTATCAGTTCAGAAGAGGAAGATAATGGCAGTGCTTCTTAGCTCAATGCCAGTATAATCCAGCTGCCCTTCGAATCTCACCAGGCTCAAGGTTGACTCAGCCTTCCATCCTTCTGAGGTCGGTAAAATGAGGACCCAGATTGTTGGAGGGCAGTAGGCTGATTCTGTAAACTGCTTAGAGAGGGCTGTAAAGCACTGTGAAGGGCTAAGTGCTATTGCTATTGCTACTTGTGAACTAAGACAGTATTTCTATCTCTTGTCTTGTTTTGTTTACCTAAAAGTGGAGCTCTTCTTCATACCAGAAAGCAGATTGAAACCTGACCCATCTCCCAGTGGGGAGAGACTGCCATGGACCAATGCTAGATGAGAAACATTCCACCCTGCAAATAAATAAACTGACATTTTAAATAACAACAACACCCATTTTCCCACCCTTCCTTGCTGAGCCTTCCTTCCCCCTTAGATGCAAAGATGTTGGTTTAGTTAGCCTTGCAAAGCTCACGACACATTGATGGTGCGAAGTAAAACAGCAACAATAACAAAGAAAGGTTGAAGGTGAATGGAAAGGTTATTTGTTTTGAGTCAAATGGTCATGTGAAAAAAAGGCTCAGGACATCCCTGATTAAGTCCACCATTTCAAATGACTCCAATCAACCTGACAGATGTAATTCTGGCTGCCTTGAACTCAGGGGAAAACTTTGTCCGTGACTTAAAACAAAGCACAATCTTCTTTTTTTACTTCAGTGCTTTTTAATAAAGCTATGGAACCGCTGGGACGCGATAGCCCAGGTTTTTTTTTAATGAAGAATACCAAAGGTCACAGGTAAAGGTAAAGGTTCCCCTCGCACATATGTACTAGTCATTCCCAACTCTAGGGGGCAGTGCTCATCTCCGTTTCAAAGCCGAAGAGCCAGCGCTGTCCAAAGACGTCTCCGTGCTCATGTGGCTGGCATGACTAAAAACGCCAAAGGCGCATGGAACACTGTTATCTTCCCACCAAAGGTGGTCCCTATTTTTCTACTTGCGTTTTTGATGTGCTTTTGAACTGCTACGTTGGCAGAAGCTGGGACAAGTAACGGGACCTCACCCCATTACGTGGCACTAGGGATTCGAACCGCTGAACTGCCAACCTTTCAATCTAATTATGTGAAAATTCAACTTGCAGTGGCCAGCTCTTAGACATCATGTAGCAACCTGGTGACTTCCAGAGATAGAGGTTTCATAACCCTGACATATCCATCATATTGGCTTGGCTATTTCAGGACATAATAAAACAATTTCAATTCTCAGCCATTTTTTTTTCATATCAGGGTATTGTTTTATAGGCTCAGCTGGTGGCTACTTCTGGCTACACTTGGAGGAGAAAGGAGGATCAGGTTAGACGAGAAAGTTGAAAAATATATTAGAAGACGACAGTCACAAAGCTCTTCCAAGCCATTGCTAAGAAAATTGCATGGTTGCTACAGATAAGGTGACTTCCAGATTCACTGAACAACAGGCCCCAGGTGACCCAACCATCATGGGCTTTAATATTGTACAGTCCTTGATTTACAACCACAACTGAGCCCAAAATTTTGGTTGCTAAGTGAGACAGTTAAGTGCGCTTTGCCCCATTTTATGACTTTTCTTGCCACCATTGTTAAGTGAATCCCTGCAGTTGTTAAGTTAGTAACCCGGCTATTAAGTGAATCTGGTTCCCCCCTTTGACTTTGCAAAAGGGGATCATAGGACTCTGGGACACTGCAACCGTCATAAATATGAGTCAGTTGCCAAGCGTCTGAATCTTGATCACGTGACTGTGGAGAATGCTACAATGCTCATATGAACGATGGTATAAGTCACTTTTTTCAGTGTCATTGTGTCAAAGTCGCTAATTTTCATGACGCTGAAAAAGCCATTAGTGACTTTGTTGGTCACTAATGAACTATTTGAAGTCAAGGATTATCCCTAGTGCCGAGATATAGGGAAGGCACCAGGTTTGAGGAAAGGAGCAGGAATGAAAACAAATTCAGTTTCCAAACTAAACAATATTCATTAAGCAATTTCCAAATCACTTCTGCTCTTAAGATTAACGTGTCAAGCTGTTCAAGATACAATCTGGAAGGCAGCTAAATTGCAACGGAAGGCAGGCAGATGGACGCAGCCAAATGCCATTCAAGATTGCAGCCCGGGGGGAGGGGGCAAAGCTGACTTTTCATGCCTCAGGTCGTAATGGGACCTTTCGTGATTGCAGACTGACACCTAGAAGGTGATAGGATCTGCCAGCCCTGAGAACATAAATGTTTGCCACCGTCTGCGGAATTCTTGTTGCAATAATTAGTTTCTTCATTCAGCAAGTCGCAGGGCTTGGAACTGTGTTGGTCTGATTAAAAATCATTCTGTGCCAGGAACTTTGGAGGAGCAGGAGGAAGATGACAATTCCTTGGTCTACAAAGTTCCAAAATAATAATAGAAATAGCAAACCTTACAACTGGCTAAGAGAGACTGACATCAGAATTGCATTAATGGCACAAATATGAAAAAGGTGGATCAAGGATTTGGAGTAAGTCCATATCCTGAAACACTTTTTTAAAACTGAAATTTAACAATTCCAGATACAAAGCTAAAAGCTGCATATATCTCCCATGTCTTCCAGGCTATATATATTAACTTAGTAACATAATTACCTCCAATTTTTGCCCCTGAAAGAGGATACTGTCTCTCTCAGATAGTCAATTTTCAAAAGGTTGCTTAGTCCTTGGAAGATAACACAACTCTTCTCTTTGCCAGTGCAAAAGGATGCCCTGGACTGATGGCACCACTACCACTTTTCATGGAGCCCAAAATGCATGTTTAATCTCAGCCCACCACATGTGTCTCTCTGTATTTGTCTAAGAGAAAGGAATGACTCTAAAGTAGTAAGTGGGGAATAATTTCATATGTGGAAAGAAGAGGGGTTTTGACCCAGGCAGAAGGTGGGAGAGTGGGAAAGAGAGGGTTTACGAGTTTTCTTCACCAGGAGGGATGTCTCTCAAGACAGTAAGAACCTGGTAGGCCTGCTACCCAGAATCAGAGACAAAACCTCTCAGCCAATCATACTGTTGATACTATCTTCCTCCATTATACCTTGGCTGAAATCCATAGAGTAAGAAGACACTCACTGGCACAGCACTGGTGAAGAAGCAGAAGCAGCAACGTATGAATGGCCTCAACATCCCTTTCCTTAGCACTCTCCGCCCACTACTATTGGCCTGCCCATAAGATTTTATTTTCATGCTGTTTCCAGGAAGTGATGTCAAATGTGGACCGATCTAATTCCTTGCAAGCCATGCTGCCGGTGCCAAAGGAACTCAAGGATCCTCAATGTCAAGGAACTCCTGTTTAGGGGGAGCCACTCCACGGTACCACGCACAGGAACCATCACTCCGCTTGATGCAGGCATAGTGTTTTGCCTGCCGCCCATTGATGTTCTTCTCCGTCACCCAGTCAGTCCACAGACACTCGTCCTGAGCAGAGACATAGCAGGGGATGGAGGGGCAGCGGGAAATCTGCAGAGAAAAAAATACCAATGACTTCATGATTTCCTAACATTACGATTGAAGATCTGATTAACCCTGCTGGCATTAGATTCAGGTTCCATGTATTGCAGCATTTTGGACCAAACATCTGAGCTATCTGACAGGTTAGCATGCAAGACAACTAGCAAGACAATACCATCAGTATGGAATTATGCGCATTTTAAAGTGCCTGCATTGGTTATCAGTAGGCTTCTGGGTCCAATTTGAAGTGTTTTAAAGCCCTGAATAACACAGCATTGGACAGGGTGTTGGATTAGAACACTTCCAAGATCTCATTCAACTGTAAGGTCTTGAGCAATACCTTGCCAGAAAGGAATCTGCCTATTTGGTATGAATGACAGAGAGCAGGAATTCTGCTTAGTAGTCTGTGCATCATTCACCAGCAGTAGTCCAGGCACTGTTTGCAATTCTGGAAGCAAGTTAAATCTGTTTCATGTCAGCCTGCCTTCTGAATTAAGATTCTGATTTTTGGTACTAATTACCATGGCCTTTTTGTTTTGTTTTGAGGCTGTACATCACCCAGATCCCTAGGGATTGGGCTGGGTTAGGAGTTCCTCAACTGAATAAATACTTTAGTCTGCCAGTGCCTCCAAGAAAGTAAACTAAAGAGCAAACAGGAGCCATTGACTAAAAGAACATGCTGCTTCTGCTCCTCGCAGGAGGTCCAAAGTTGAAAGGGTTCAGGGCAGGTTACAAGTTTAAGATGGCACTGACTACACTCACGGATGACCAGTGGCAAGAGCAAGATGGGTGTAATGTGACCATCCTCACTCTTCTTGACATATCAGCAGCTTTCAATATTAGCAATCATGGTTTCCTTCTGCACTGACTTTGGGAATTGGATGGGGCAGTACAGTGCTAAACTGGTTCTACTTCTTCTGGGGTCAATTCCAGTGGGGGTTGATGGGGCGAGGGGATCCAGCCAATCACCTCTACTTTGTGAGGTACCCCAGGCCCAGTTCTCTCTCTTCTCCTATTTAACATCTACATGAGGTTCTGGGTGAGGTGATCATTAGGGATTGGGAAGCTTTATAGCTCCACATCGAGCTGCCTGAACGATGCCATGGGTGTCCTGCCCCCAGTGCATGGAGACTGTAAGGGTCGGGATGGAGTGCAATCAGCTTCAATGGCATTGGGTATTTGGGTCTTCTGGAGAAAAGGTTTTCCCACTGCTGGCCTTGGTGGCATTCCCTTTGCGCAATCTGGGGAAGGGGATGTCTTCTGGGACTTACGGCTCCTATTAGAAGACCAGATAGCAACTGTGGCCAGAAGGGCCTTTGCACATCTTAGAGTTGTGAGCCAGTTGCACCTGCTCCTGGATTGGGAGGCTTTGTTTACAGTCACTTATGCCTCATGACCTCTAATGTAATGAGTTTTACAGGGGACTGCCTTGGAGCATTCAGAAGCTTCAACGGTTGCATGAGCAGTAAAAGGTGTTGGATGCTCAAAGCGTGTTAACACAACTGCTACCGTATGTGAGTGGCATTGACTGCCAGTGCGCTTCCAGGTACAATTCCAGGTGTTGGTTATCACATTTAAAGCCCTTCATGGCTTGGGGCTGGGTTAACTAAGGAACAGTCTTCTACCAGTCATCTCTACCTGCCAGTTGAGTCCAGGAAGTTAGGCGTATTAACTGTCCCATCAGCCAAAGAATGTCGGCTGGCAGGGAACTAGGAGATGTGCCTGCTCTGCCATAGCCTCTGCCCTCAGGAAAATTCTCCCTTCAGGGAATTGGAAGGCCTCGACCTTGTGGGCCTTTTTAAAGGCCATAAAGACTTGGTTGTGTGCCTGGGCCTGGGGTTCTGAGTGAGTTAAGGGCTCAGTTTCTTGACTGTATTAACATCCATGGCAGTAGTTCTACTCAATGACCGTATATGTTTATTTTGTATTGTTTTAACTGATTTTGCTTTACATTCGATAATGAATGTAAGCCACCCCAGAATCACTTGTTAAGATGGGCAGTTATAGAAATCAAATAAACAAGTAAACAAATTTGGATTTACCTTGCATTCACAGCCCATCTGGTACCGCTGGTTGAGACTCTTCTTTTGGGTGGCACTAAGGGAATCCCAAGGAACGATGAAGTCACAAAGGGTGATGTGCATCCTGCCATTACCCTCCGATTTCCCTGAGAGAACAAAGCAATTATGAACAGCAGCCTGCAAGCCAGAGGGCATTTTCCTGATTATTTCCGGAGTTAACTTATGCAGTGGTCACCCTCTTAATTTGATTGGGAAACCTAAATTGTAAATGAGAGCTAAAACAAATGTTGATTTGTACGTAATTGCACTCTCCTGACACAGCTTCAAATCAACTGGGGGAGTGAGGGTGGCAGCTGGTAGGCACCACTGGAAATTTCCAGATCATACTTTAGATTCATAAAATGGCTGCCCTTGTGGGGAAACTGAACATTCACAAAATGGCTGCCACATTGAACATCACCTATTGTAAAATAACTGTTCCCCAAAGCAAATTGGCAAATCAACCAATCCCTGCTATTCCAGTCTAGTCTCTCCACCTAACTGCAGCCCCTAACGATCAGCCACTTTTTCTTATAAGTCCTGTTAAAAGATACAGGACCGACATATATTTGTGGAAATTAAGATGAAGTTGAAAGCTCAGGCTGTGATGTGTAGTATGCTCATTTCACATTCATCTTTTGAAAAATAGAATAAAATTAATATGTATACTCTATTCCATGTTAGGCTACACATGAAATATTGTTCTCCATTTCTGGCATCTCATTTTAAGGAGATTGAAAAACTGGAATATGCCCAGAGAAGAATAAGTAGAATGATAAAGGAGCCAAAAGGCAAATCTCATTAAGAACATTTCTTTGTTTAGCCTGTAAACATAAGCATATGTGGCAAACTGAGATTATGGCAAAATGATGATCCATGTAGAGTTGAGGTTTCAACATAAATTTCACAGTTATATTGTGGTGTCCCAACAAGCACATATGCCACAGATTTTGCATCATGACATGTGGCTGTGTGTTGCATTACTCCCCCACCCTTTGCTGCCCTCATCAATGACTATGCCTGAAAAAGAGAAAATTATGGGCAATTGATAGCAAACATTACATGCCTGACAAGCTATCATGAAGTTGAAACAATTATTCTATTCTTCTAGAAATAATGGGTGGAATTTGCTAGGGAAGCAGATTTCAGCTAATCATTTGAAGACATTTTGCAACTTGGAGAGCTGCAGGGATTTAAGATAAAGCTGGGCAGCCCCCAGTTGTGGATGTATTATAAGATCCTGGGCTATGCACCTTCTAGAAGTTTGGCACCCTGACAAATTAGCCATCAATAGATAGATAGACATAAACAATATCTACAGACTATGCAACAGAAACAATCAGCAAGCCAAAAAGGGAACAAAAAGACCAAAACACCTCCACCAGCAGTCAGATCCAGATGAGCACAGAATAACTCCAAAATTAACATCAGACCAACAGTCAAGTAAACAATATCCTAATCAAATAACTGCCAAATAAACACACAGTAGACAGCCCAACCAAAGAACCTCTAAGACCACCCCCACTAGCACTGACAGGGCAAGACACTAAAATATTAACTGAGAGCAAACCCCACTCCTTACTAGCACTGATGATGTTATCCACAGTTTGGGTAATGAAACATCTGCAAGAAAAAACCCAAGCTCAGAGAACACCAAGGACCCCTCACTATGAATCTTGAATTGAGCAGGAAACTGAACTAGAATCAGACTAAGGTTCCTGTTTATTACTTTATTTTCTAAGAAACAGCCAGTCAAACACCACTGCAAAGTCCTAGTACGGTAGCAAGTTGCCAAAGGTACATCATCACCAAATTTGAAGTTGCATTTCTTACTGCAAAGCTAATTGTCAGAAATATTTTGGGTATTTACAGTGATATGGTGCTGGTAAAAAGTAGGTTTGGATTTTTTTTTGTCTTTCATACCTCCATTTCATTGGCTTTCTGTTTCTTACTCCTTTTCTAGGCTTTGACATTTTATTATGCTTTACCTGCAATGAGATATTCCTTCTTGCCACCAACATCCAGTGTCACTCCACACACTGCTGAGGAGGGAGCTGTGAAGATGAATTCAATGTCCTGTTCTGGCCCTTTAAACATCTGAAAGGGAAAGAAGCAAGGCCAAGGGTAGAGGTCAGCAACCTACCAGTTAATATTTTTTTAAAAAATAAAATGGAACACACCCTTTAGAGATTTTACATGCACAAATCATCATGTCATACATGTTTCTGGTACAGCCTTTTCAAACTGGTACCCTCCAGATGTGCTGTTCTCATTCCAGAAATCCTCGCTAGAAACTGTAAGAGTGGTAATCTGGCACATTTGGAGAACATCAAGATGGGGAAGACAATTCTAGTGTTTCCTATGTTATTCCAAGTTCTTTCCCAAACAATGTCAAAAGAGAGTGATCAATGTTTTCACAATTTTCTTTAATCCTTTGACAGGCATGTATATTTTTCCTATCTGTTTTCCCTCTTGGAGAAATCAATCCATATGACAATAAAATGTTGCCTCCTATTTATTTTTTAAAGGCCACCCATTAACCATTATTACAACAAGGGGATTCACAGATTGGGACAAGCCATAAATTGTGATTTAGAAACTAAAATTGTGGTTAATGTGGTATGTGAATTCTATCATTCGATATGCAATCTTATATACAACTGATTTCCGTTTGACAAATGCTAAATTTATGTTTAGGGATATTTTAAAAATTCATAAAGTAATAGATCATTAATAAATCTGGCAAAATAGGATGTTGCACTGTGACCTATCAAGTTATTGTAGATCAAGTTATTGTAGTGTAGAGGTCTGAGGTATGGAAAAAGAGCATTTGTTTCTAATAGCTTCTCCAGCAGAGGGAGAAGCTTTTGCAGATGACATGCAGGGAAACCAAAGTAACATTAATGGGCCAATTCCAAAGAAATTCCAGAAACAAGAAACCAAAACTGCTCTTAAAGGCTGCTTCTTCCATACTAGTTTCAGTGTGTCTCTAGGATACAGAATGATAGCTCTTCTGCTCTTCTTTCATTAAATCAGTGTAGGAATAGAATGCCAATTGGATCTAACTCTAACTTATGTCAAACCCTTGACTCATTTGCTTTTGAAGGGTTTTTCAATGTTTTTACACTATCAGCTAAGACTAGAAGGCTTTTCTTTCCCTTTCCCTTTCCCTTTCCCTTTCCCTTTCCCTTTCCCTTCCTCTTTCTTATTCTTTTATTATTAGCCTAAGTATTCCTGACTGGTGAACTAATAATATTTTAATAGTTCTAAGCAAGGCAGCTGGAATTCTGAAATTAAAAGAAAACATAGAAAATGTGTAGCATTAAATAGCACTAACATAACAAGTTTATAGGTTCTCTGCAGTTTCACTCTGAATTGCTGTTGCTCTTCTTTGTGTGTATGTGTAAGGCAGAGTTACACAGGCAGTCCCCAGGTTCAGAAAGTAAGGACTATCTCCAAATACAAACAGGCTGCCTATTGCTAAAAATGGCAGACCCTGTTCTCCCTTCCTTGAGCCGATGAAGTGCTGAATCCATGCAATGCTTTCAGGAACCACTGAAGCTGTGCATTTTTAATATATAAGCCTGTTTTCAGCCATTTTCAGCAGTTCCTGAAAGCATTTTGCAGCTTCAGCAGTTCATCAGCTCAATGAAGGACAATGTCACCCCCCTTTTTTTAGTAAAAGGCTGTCCGTTTGTTAAGTACAAGTTCCGACTTCCATACAAGTTCGAGTTAAAGATGGCGTTAAGAACAGAAGTCATTCTTAACCTGGGGACTGTCTGTATACACATAGCCAAAGCTAGGGTTCTCATCTAGATGTTTGTTACCTTTATCTGTTTGATCTCATATTGGATGCGTTTGATGGGGTTTCCATAGATGTCATTCCCAGAGTCCACCTCTTTTTCAGAGACAGCCTTTGCTCTGATCACTGAAATACAAAGAGACAAAAGAAGTTGGAAAGATGCAACGCCAGTGATGAATCTAACCATTCCAAAGCAGAATACAAATAATGTAAACATGAGTCTCACTCTTCTTCCTTCCCCTTATAGTACTCAGCAGCTATTCTTACAAGCAAAACCTGGGGTTATTAATCCTGGGGAGAGTTTCTGTTGCACGCTGCTAACAAAAAAGCCTTTTGCCCTTTTCTGCTCTTTCCTTTCTGCAGTTCTTTGATTATAGACTCCTTCAAGCTTGCAACAATATTTGAAATGCCACCTTGTTCTATTTATTTCAGAGATAAGGATAATGTCTGCATTATCTGCAAGCAGCCTCCAGGAACAAAGAAGATTACTTTAACTAAAATGTGCTGCTGTAAGAATACTGATACGAGAAACAGAGGTTAATAGCTTTTCTTGTCAAATGGATTTGCTATTAAAACTCAGGTCTCTTCATTCATAATGAAGCCAAACACATTGAGACTCGACTCAGATGAAAATATTTTGCATTCGGACTCTTTGTACATAAAATCTTCAGGCTATTGTGGATTTGGGGTGGGAAGAAGAAGAGAGTTTGAATTCAGTAAAGGGAAGAGGTGAAAAGCAGGAAAGACTATCAGGATATCACACTAGGCTGAGACCAAGCAAGACTGCACTCACTTCCACACTAGGACTGGTTTATCGTGTCTTATTTTCTTAACCAGAGTTTGTTAAAAACCACAATTTGCTTTGTTTGCACAAAAACTAAGCCATTAGCAATCTCAGTTGTGCATAGCAGGCATGGACTGAAATCAGCTTGGGATCTCCTGGTAATATTTCAGAGTACAGATAGTCCTCAACTTACAACCACAATTGAGCCTCAAATTTCCATTGTTAAACAAAACAGTTGTTAAGTGAATCATGTCTCATTTTATAACCTTTTTGCCATGGTTGTTAAGCAAATCACTATAGTTGTTAAATGAATGATGTGGTCATTAGGTGAAACTGGCTTCCCCCATTGACTTTGCTTGTCAGAAGCTCCTTGGGAAGATTGCAAATGACAACCCTGGGATGCTGCAACTATCATAGACATATGCCAAGCACCCAAAATTTGATCACATGACTGCAGAGATGCTGCAATGGTGATAAGTATGAGAACAGAGTAACAAGTCATTTTTTTCAGTGCTGTTGTAATTTTGAATGGTCATTAAACAGATGGTTGTTATGTCAAGGGCTACCTGTAATTCCTATTTTTAAACTGCCTAAGAGTTCTAACAACTAAGCCAGCTTGTTGTTTGTTTCATCTAAACTATCCATTGAGAAAGTTAACAAAAAATTGGCTTTTTGTGTGAAAGGATTGTGATCTCATTCAGCTGAGCTGCTGAAGACCAATAGTTAAACTCAGAATTCACTCAAAGGTATCTTATTTATTTTAAGCTAAATTTTGTATCTGGATACAGTGGGGCCTTAGAACTAAACAACACAAAACACTGATGAGATTTACCTCTGCTGAAATCTGTCTCAGACCACCTATGGTTCATAATAGAAACTTTTTTTGCTTCCAGCTATATTACTGGATTTATAAGCTCAACCACTCAGATCATAAAATAGCAAAACAATGATCCAAGATGAAACCAAATCTTGCTGTGCAACATTGTAAGAGCAGTGATTGGCGGTTTTCCCTTGGCTGAAATCTGAATGCCACCAACTGCGGGCAAAGCTGTCACCAACTGCCATATAGAACACATTTCAGACAATCCCTGCAAGGTGTTCCAGCTAATTATTTTCCCCTTACTTTCCCCAAAGATAGTTGACCTATTATCCTAACAATGGCTAAATTGCAATAGTTTCTCTGTATTAACTGCAAAGTTGTGGCTGCCAGGATTTGCACAGTTCAGATGCTGCCTCTGTGTAAGGATTCTTGGGCCTGGAGTTGAAAATAAGAGTTAGGCCTGAGTGAATGTGTTGAAGTTGTGAAAGGCTGTCAGGTACACGGTGGCCTAGAAGTTAAGATTCTGGACTTGTCGACCAGAAGGTTGGCAGTTCGAGATCCGAGTATCTTGTGACAGAGTGAGCTCCTGTTCTTGACCCAGTTTCTGCCAACCTAGCAGTTTGAAAGCATGCAAATGAAAGTAGATAAATAGCTACCACTTCAGTGGGAGGGTAATGGCATTCCATTCAGCTTATATATTCATGCTGGTACATGACCACATAAACATCTTTGGACAAGGCTGGCTCCCGCAGCTAAGAAACAGAGATGAATACTGCCCATCCGTTTCAGATTCGGATGCAACTGGACAGGGGAAATCTTTAGCTTTTTTTTTTTCAAACATACACGTAACTGTTTCAAAGTTACTAATAATTTATCTATTGGCCACTAGGTGGCATGAAATAACTATGCTAGCTTTTTCTGTATGTCCTGAGTGCAGAGATGCTGGATCAGTGTGAGCTTTATGCTGTATGCCTAGGCCATATCCATACCAGTAAACATTCTATGATGGAATTGATTTTTTTAAAAAAAGAACGTTCCATGTGTAGGGGAACTGAAATGCCAGGGCCATTGGGAAGTGAATTCCCAGTTGCTCAGGCCACATATCGTAAGTTAAAGAGGGGAACCTTTTCAACCATCCTTTCAATTACATACATTAAATTAGAGATAGGCTCATCAATTTCAGGGCTTCGGCACCCTCTAAATCAGGGGAGTCAAACTCACGGTGTCATGTGACATATCTGGACTATTTTCCCCTTCGCTAAACAGGGTATGGGCGTGGCCAGCACATGATGCATCCGGCCCAGGGGCCAGGAGTTTGACAGCCCTGCTTTAAATTGTTTTTTCTCAAACTTGGCAACTTTAAGATGTGTGGACTCCATCCGTCATGAATTCTGAGAGTTGAAGTGTGAGATTGCCAAGTTGGAGAAATATTGCCCTAAATCAAGTAATCAATCACCAGCTTTAAAAGCGGAGGGGAGGAAGCAGCTGCCCTTCAAGGCTCCCTTGCAGCCAAAATGGTACTGCAGAATATCCAAGTCCGGTGATCCTGATGGAAAGGGGTGGTTCACAGCAGGTCCAGTGGGCCAACTGTAGCCCAGTAGATCACTGGCCCCAACTGTAATCACATTATCTCAAGCCTCCTTCTCTATGGGGCATGGATTCTCCACACAGATTTGGATCAGTTTTGGCTTGTCTCAACAGCAGAATGCCTGAGAGACATATCCTCAGCAAATGGTAGGTGGCGCATCTTTGAACCACAGTACGGAGGTTATGTGGATCAGTCTTTCCACACATTAACCACCAACAGACTAACCACTAACCACAGACTGAAGACCATATAAGTAGAAGCTAATCAGGTGTACCACACCTAATCATAAAAAGCACAACTATTCATACACTGAAACTGCCAAAACAATCCAATCACTGGGTATAGGACAGTGATGGCTAACCTTTTTGCCATCGTGTGCCAAAAGCAGGAGGAGCACGGGGGGGCGGGCACGCGCATGTGCGCCCACACCCATAATTCAATGCGCCCCGCCTGCTGCACACGCACGTGACACACACACATCCGTACAACCGCTGCTTTTGGCACGTGATGGCACGCTGGGCATGGTAGGCTCGTTTTTCCCTAGGCTCCCTAGGCTCCAGAGGCTTTCTTGGAGCCCGGGGAGGGTAAAAACGGCCTTCCCCACCCCACCCACCTCCGGAGGCCCTCCCGAGGCCGGAAACGGCCCGTTTTCCAACTCCCGGTGGGCCCGTAAGTCCTGAAAATCAGCTGGCCAGCGCACACATGCGCGCTGGAGCTGAGCTAGGGCAATGCTTGCGTGCCCACAGATATGGCGCCATAGGTTCGCCATCACAGGTATAGGACGTATCAATATAGAAATGTTGTATATTGCATAATACTTAAAATTGTTTGAGGAAAAAAGGTCTTTCCCTTATTTCTCTGCTGTAAATGAAGGTTAACAGTTGAGGCTTCTTCTTTAATGTCTCTGGCCAGACTTTTTTTTTGGGGGGGGCATGGGGGCTTAATTTACCAAAGCCATCCTCTTGTCTTTTCTATCATTTTCACTTGCAATTATAAGGGAGACAGGTTTTAAAATACACTCCTAGGTGTCAGAAGCTGAAGCTGAACTATAGATAACTGTAGTAGTGTTTTGTAGAAAATTATATTGTAATTTTTCAGTTTCATCAGCAGGAACTCACAAAATCCTCTAGTGACAAA